>JAEIFU010000148.1:0-218388 GCA_018904235.1 Lordiphosa stackelbergi
TTTGGCGGACGACACTGCGATCCTTTGCTCAGGAACATTATCTGCTGACATAACTGCTAGCCTTGAGGATGCATTTCATGACCTTGTCTGCTACTTTACAAAATGGAAAATACAAGTAAACTCCGAAAAATGCAGGCCATATTCTTCACCAAAAAGCGTAAGAGCATATTTCTCCCGGACAGTCACGTAATTCTGAACCAAATAGACATAAAATGGGAAAAAGTGTAAAATATTTAAGAATCATGTTAGATTCCAAACTAACATTCAAAGACCACATAAATTACTCCTTAAAAAAGTAAACATCTTAATCCATACACTTTACCCATTCATTAATAGGAAATCACGGCTAAGCATCGAGAACAAAATGTACCTATTAAGATCGATTTTTCAAGCGGTTATATTTTATGGTGCTTCAGTTTGGGCTGATATTGCAAAAAGTCACTTCGGTAAGCTGCAAACTAGCCAGAACAAAATCCTAAAAATGATAAATAACCTGCCTTGGCACCACTCCACTATTGACTTACACCAGAGATCAAATATAGAGTTAGTTTTGGAAAGACTGGCTCGACTACATTTCAATTTTAGAAATAGATGCATCCCCATATTGTCAAAATAGCTTAAATCGTATATATAAGAAAAAAAAAAAAAAAAAATCTCAGGGGTTTTGTAAATAATTTCTCCCCACGTATATGCTTAGAAACATTAGAAATATGTTCAAATCAAATTCCAAAAAAAATCCGTAGTCTAAGTAGGAAAAGCGAAGTTGCTTGTAACTCTTAATTATGTAATGATAGGATCTCACAAGTTGTTAAGTCTAAGCAAAGAGAAATAAAATTGAATTGAATTGTATTGAAAATGGCAACGTTTTACATCTAGGAAAAATTTTATAATTTTTGAACCGAACCCATTTTTTAACTTTTTGCTCCGGTTTAGGTTCAGGTTCGGGCGAAAAAATTTCTTTGCTCCGGTTCGGGTTCGGTGCGGAATTTCCAAAAATCCCGGAGTCTCCGGCTCCGGAGCGGTTCAACTCCGAACCGGTTTGCAGCTCTGGTTATTATAAAAGCTCAAATGCAGGGGCTAGGGCCATTGTCTAACAATGAGCACATTTTGGTCCTTATTGACTATTTTTCTAGATATATGGATTTGACATTTCTGAAGTCAATTTCGTCTTCTTCAATTATTGAAGCAATGAAGGAAATATTTTGCCGCCTTGGTATTCCAAAAAAACCTGAGAACTTACAATGTAAGGCCGCATCTAATGAAGAAGTCGGAAATGTGAATAGATCGTTGGGAAAGCGTTTAAAGATTGCCTATGCCGACTATTAAAAATAAATTCGGGAGTATGTACTTATGTACAACGGCACAACTAGAAGTCCGCTCTATGAATTCATGTTTAACCGTGTTATAAGAGACAAACTTCCCTGAATACGTGATCTGACAGGAAATTTCCTAGATTCAGCTGAAAAAGACTTGTACTGCGTCAGGAAGGGAAAGGGAAAAACATTGGCCGACAAAAAGAGAGGAGCCAGGGAAACGGACATTAATGTTGGCGATACTGTTTTGCTAAGAAATGTGGTTTCCCAAGCGGTCCATCTTATAAATGTCCACAGTCGTACATATTTGTATGCTGAGCAGTGTACTATACATGTAGATAAGTAGACCGCTATCGTCAAGCGTGGTCCGACTCTAAGCTTTGGTATAGCTCACCAATACCACTGCGTTGCCGAATGCGAAGCGAATGCACTTTTGACGGAATCAATGCTTATGATCGAATTCAGTTGAAAATTAAGCGTTGCGCAGGTCAGGTTGTCTAGCACTTTGAAGCACCGAAAAGGCCAGTCAAACACGTGGAAATTTCCCCACATTTCAGTTACATATGTATGATTTAAAAAATCAAAGTAACTAAAGAAAAGTTGTGCAGTGCAGACCAGCAAAAGTGCAGTGATAAATTGTAAATAAAAAGGTTATTCTTTTCATAACCCCAAAAGGTAACCAAGTGAGAGTTAGAACTGATGCATAAGGTTAATTAAAAATTTTCCTTAGTGCTTTATAGTGCAGTTGCTCCTCTAAGCCAGGCTTCTAATCACGCCTTCGTCTGGGTATTGCTGCATTCATGGTACAGAAACCTTAAGACACCGTGATTCTCGTGTTGAGCCCCATAAAGGTAAAGAACTGGTGATGTAACCATGTGGCTAACAAAAATTTATTCTTTTTTTCAAGGGGGTGTCAAGTTTGCCTCTATAAACTTTGATGCACCCACCCTTCTATGTACACCCGACGCGTGTGGAATTGTCTGCAAATCTCTCTTTTTTTTGAGGCGCAACCGCTTGAAGAAGATTTGGGGTTAGGGGTTACAGTCAGCCCCAACTGCGACGCATCGTTTCGGCATTGGAATTTCTACCTTTGTCATCTTAAGAAGGAGCCAGTTGCACCAGTTGCAGTACCAACTTCTATGTGTCCGG
Source organism: Lordiphosa stackelbergi (assembly GCA_018904235.1). Classification (NCBI taxonomy): domain Eukaryota; kingdom Metazoa; phylum Arthropoda; class Insecta; order Diptera; family Drosophilidae; genus Lordiphosa; species Lordiphosa stackelbergi. The sequence continues at coordinate 2,463 of JAEIFU010000148.1, forward strand.
ATGCAGGGTCGTCTTTGGAATCAGTTCCGTCTGAAGATATCAATGTAACATCGGAAGATGCGGCAAATGAACTGCAGCAGACTGTTAATGACAGTCGGGCTTTAAGAGGAAGGAGGAAACTAAGCAGCTCGAAAGAAAAAGAAGGATGTATGATCCTAATAAGGAGCACGCGACTAGTTTGCTGTCAACACGAACACTTCTATAACATGTACACACAAATATACACAATTTAGTTGGTATTTAGTTACGAACCGAGTAACATCTAATAAAAGCGTGCGTTGTTACAGTTATACCACTTGTAATACCCCAGAACTACACGGTTTGAATCAGGGACCGTAAATAATGATTATTTCATATTTATACCCGTTACTCGTAGAGTAAAAAGGGTATACTAAAGTCGTGCAAATGTATGTAACAGGCAGAAGGAATCATTTCCGACCATATAAAGTATAATATATCTATTCTTGATCAGCATCAACAGCCGAGTCGATTTAGCCTTGTCCGTCTGTCCGTCTGTATGAACTCGTCGATCTCAGAGACTGTAACAGATAGAGCCACAATTTTTGGCATGTGGCAAGATTACTTGTGTCAGTGTTCTTTCATTAATTCAACAAAGTCTATCTTGTGCTGCTTCGAAGATAAATGATGTTGTTTCCCACATCAAGACACCACCAAGGTGAGATCCACAAACGACGTTCGACAAATTTTACGACTTCTATATCCCAAGCCGAAGCGATTGGGACAACCTTCGCCACAGCAGAGCTAACGCCATTAACATCTACACTGATGGCTCTAAGCTCGACGAAAAAGTAGGAGGGGGCGTTTTCTCTCCCAACCTAGATTTTAACTTATCGTTCCACCTTCCTGATCACTGTAGTGTATAGTGTGTATTTATATACTCAGACAGTCAAGCCGCCCTTAAAGCACTTGACTCACATACCAACAATGCTAAAAGATTTATGTAATGCCACTCATCTCTGAATGAGATCGCACGGCATTTCAGTATACACCTTATATGGGTGCCTGGTCATCGCAACATAGAAGGAAATGAGTCTGCGGACAAACTGGCCAAAATAGGTACCACCATCGAACTCCTTTCAGGGAAGAGCACGATATAGAGGCCTATGGCGACATACAAGCTTCACACAAAAGCTGAAACACTTCACCTCGCTACGAATCAGTGGAAGAACCTTTCTTCCTGTGCAGTAGCGAGGCTTACTCGCTACTCATCCACTAGCTAGAGATCCTAGCTCTGCTCAAAATTATTCTGTCCACTCAATGGTTCAGTAACGGGGACCCCCCTCAGTACTAAAAAGGGTTACCAGGGAATAAATATGGCATCGCAATGGGCCCAAAGCTTCAGTTAATTAAATAATTTTTTTATTGTGTCCTTTTGGTTGGCCAGAAAATTGTTCTTGTTGCCAAGTGAAATTTTGTACTTTTGTGGGCGGATATCTTGAAAACTAAGCAAAAATTGGAAAACTTGGTCATAATATTTTCGTCGTATGTCGTCGACGTCTATTGAAACCCGGTGTCAGATGGCCACTGCCACATTGTCCACCAATATCGCTTTTTTTTATCAAATTTTGGCTTAAAAGGTTCGCCTTGGTTCACTTTCTAAGAATATATAGTTATTTTGTTTCAGTTTTTTTAAATGGTCGTCATAGCATCTTGAGTGGCGTTGTATTTCTAATAGATAGATCTTTAGTGAACAGCAATAAAATAAACTTTACACAATTTTTTTCGTGGTAAAAATCGCACTAAAAATATTGCTTTTTTTTTTAAAAATTCATAAATTTAATGCAATGTTGCCGATAAAAGCCTTTATAACGCCGAAGTCAAGCACCGGATTAAAAAGTGGTGCATAAATGAATGATAGGGCGTGCAATTACCTTCCAATAAAGCATTACCATTTCATAAGAAATGAATCGATACTTAAGATATATACATTTTTTTAAAAGTACTTTTTTCAGAAGCAAAAAACTAGCTTTTCCGCGATTTCTCGAAATCGGCCCCACTAAAAAAATCGTGATAGGGATTTTTGGACTCGCCGGGGGGGGACTTACCTAAGATATGGTTATCAAATGTTCGGGATCGCAAAATTTTTATTATTTTGTAAACTAGTGTAATCATTAAGTTGGGATTTTAAAAATAGCACTTATAATGATTAAGGTCCCTGGTTTGAATTTAATATTATTATTTACTTTATTAGGTCTGACTCGGTTCGTAGCTGTTCACCAACTGCCGTGTGCCTGGACCAAGGTGAATTTACTATAAGGTAACGTATTCCGTTGTGGGGAGGGGTCTTAATGTTTTTCAACTCGCTCTCTCAGCTCTCTGAGTCAGACGACAGTTGCCCTGAGAGGCAAATGCTAGGCACACTTCGTTTGTTATTGTTTTAACTAACAGACACCTGAAAGATTTTCGCTAACAAATAAAATATAATAATATTTTAATTAATTTTTTGTATTTATCTGGCAATATTTCTAATTTGTAGTTAGTGAGTATAGCTGGCTCTAGGTCCAAAAAAGTGGTGTTTGTTCACAACTAAAAACAACTTATGCATTATTGTACACCAAAAATGAGCTGGTTGCCTATACGGAACCGTTTCATCATTCTCCACCGCTCGTCACGGAATAGTGGATCTTCCACCTTCCGATTGTGATTAAGCATACTAGACTATTTTTTTAGAACTGGCATGCTATTATCTGGTCCCTATATCTTGTTGCTTGTGACAGAAAGCGCCCCAGCGTATTCCAGCTCGATCCATTTAGTATGGGAGACAATTCCTCCTTTGACAGCACCGGTTTTCCCCAGGCGTTTACTCGTATTTCGCTTAAAATTGGACATATTGCGCAAAAATGGAAGATATCCTCCGCATGTAGGTCACTCTCTTATTTTCATTTATTGTTCGCAATAAAAGTTCCTGTGAAGCCAACCATGATTCCCTGTTGTTTAAATTCAGCACAACTTCGTGTTTATCAGCTAACTGCAGCCAGCGCTCGAAGCATTGCCTTCGTGATGCCAGTAACGACGCTACACGGTATATGGCGCCCTATTTTCAGCTAGGTTGAGACATCTCCCCATATAATTAAAGTGAGACTGCGTGTACTCGAACATAGATCCCAGCCCAGTTTCCAAATAAATTGCGTAATTTGGGGTATTTATCGGTAGTGGGGAAATTTTTTTAACAAAGTAGCGTAGTAGTTTTTCCACCTGTTCGTATTCCATGTAAACCCAGACCTGCGATGCATAGCACATTATGACTCTAGCTGTTGCTTGGAACAGTTTGTACATAGTACTGGGGCACACATTTTCTCGGCTTAATAGGTCGTTCCACGTACTGTTGACTCACGTAATTTATACTCAATATGCTTGCTAAAAGACATGTTTGGTGTTAAGGTTACTCTCAAGTACTTGTACTCCTTGACCGTTCCTAGTTGTACTCCGTTTAGTGTCCAATGTTCACAACCAGCACGTCGACCCCTGCCTTCCCGAATGCACATTACTTTTGATTTGCTCGTATTTATTCTTAAATTCCAGGTCTGACAGTATGAGCTCGCTGCATTTATCATGACTTGTAGCATTTTAGGTGACGTGGCAAGGATGACCATATCATCAGCGTACATTAATACCTTGTAAATCTTGTTTCCGAACTCTGCGCCTCCAGGCAATAAATTAGCAATGTCATCTATAAACAGAGAAAAGAGCAACGGGCTTAGCAGGCATCCTTGCTTTACTCCAAGGTTTGTCTCAAACCATTCCGACATTGTTTTTCCATCCCAAACCGCTGTTTGTTTTTTCGTACAATCAAAGTACTATCTTAATACTTTTAACAATGTTTTTTGTCCAATCAGCCTTTGCTTTTGTTTTTGCAATTTTAGTTATTTGTTTAAATTTTTAAGACGAAATTTTATTCGCATTTGGAAAAAAATCTTCTTTTTTTCTTTTAACCAGGGGGGAAAAAACATTGGACTCAACATGAGCACAAACGTTATCAAAAAGTATGCATGAACGGGTTTTCTTACATGTAGTGCAATGTTCTCACTTTAAGAACAATTTTTTGAGAACGCAATAACTCAAATTGAGTTCTTATTGTTCCATTTTTGAGAACATGATTTGAGTTAATATTGTTCCGTTTTCAAGAACATTTTAAACTCACCTGGGAAAAAAAATTGTTTCCACTTGGACCAGGTGTGGGGGGTGGAATGGGGAACGGGAACATACCTCTTTTGATTGGAAGTGAAGGGAGGCAAGACTCCTTGGATAGGTGAGTGCACCTGCTGCTTCTCCTTGACCCATATATTCCCTCGCTTTAACGACCAACCCCCACCTGACCTCGTTTTAAGTTTTTCAGAAAAACACAGAAAAATTTGTTCGGGCTTGACTGGGATTTGAGCCCGGTACCTTATGCATTCAACGTATGGAATGACGCGCTAGCCAATTCGGCCGTTGAACAGTTTTGCAGATGCACGTCTAGTGGGCTACTTATGCTTTGTTGAGCTCACAAGAGGGAGATGAAAAAGAGAGCCAACTCGCTCTCACTCGCCCTCTCTCTTGTATATCTCTCTCTTGAAAACCGGTTTTTTTGTTGTTCAAAGCAAATATATTCCGATTGAGAACAACTTTACTCATTTCAAGAACATTTAGAACATTCGTTCTCAAAAATTTTGAGAACATTCTGTTCTCATTTTAAGTTGAAGGCAACTTATTTTCTGAACACGTTTTTCCCTCTGTGTAGGTCAATGTTTTAACGTTTCGGATACAAAAATGGGTTTGAGCATAATTTGTTGAAATTGATTTTGTTAAATAAAGATTCAAGCCTTTTTATTTTGGCCACGAATTCCGTTGATGGCTTCTTCAGCCCACCTGCTGTTACCATATCAACATACGTAAATGTGGCATTCACTTTGTCGGCGCAGTCTAATGACAATATTCTAATTAGATGGCCTGAGATGTACTCTATGGAGTCATCCGTCAGTTCGCTATCTATTTCGACATCTTCTTCTCCTGCCTGCTCTGCTATGGCTGGGTTGCCAGCAACACTTGCTAAGCTGGTAAATAAGGAAACGTCAATGTCCAGCAACGGCACTGGCTGCACCTCAACATTTGCCTTCATTTCCGAAATCTCTCGAAGACGTGTGCTTTCATTGTCAAAAATTAACAAATAAAATGAAATAAGGCCCCTCGAAACAGAGCAGTTGTGGTGAGTACGTCATCTTGGCCTGGACAGTATATATCAACCTGTCTATGACAGAAGAGAGAAGCTTGGCTTGGCCCCGTTGAGGAGCTGTATAGCCAGTTTTACCTTTACCTATGACAGAAGATCTCATGGGTGTCTATGTGGTATTATTTGTGTTTGTATATTTAGTTATAAGTTCCGGCTATCACATTCCTCCAATGTTTTTGGGGACCCGCTCTAAATCTCATTGCCACTAGTGCACAGTGGTTGGGCTTGTATGGAGACGCGGCCAAAAATACTTCTAGTGGACATATCGTTATGAAATTAATACCAAAAATCTAAAAAAATATTTTAAGTATATGATAAAAAAATTGGTCATATAGGACGTCTATATCATATAGCTGCCATAGGAACAATCGGTTAAAAATCAGCATTTAGTATGAAAAACTTTTTTGTTTTTTAAGGTATCTTAACCAATCTTTCAGATTATATGTTTGGAGCAGGTTTATATATCCTTACCAAATTTGGTTAAAATCAGAGAACTATATCTTATAGCTCCCATACAAAAAGATGGTGCAACTTTTAAAAAAATTGTTCTTTTCCAAGGTCTATATTTAATATTTGACCTGAAAATGAGAACGCTGGTGAAATCTTAGTCTCCAAAAGTAAAAACAATCACGAATTCATATAAAAAGTATTTTATTCATCTAGCAACAAATGCACACCGCTTAAAAATTTTGTTTTTTTTGTGCATGGCAGTTTTCTTTGCCCAGTTATGAAAGGGTCTGAACTTAAGAGCAATCTATTAAATAAATCCTTTTTCCTAGTATGATACTCTCTAAATTTTTTTATGTCTTTATTTTTGGATTCGGCAGCTTCTTCAGATAACTCTCCTATCGAAACAAGCGCAAAATTTATAATTTCCGGACCGTGGACTAAAACTTTATGCACTGAAGGTGGAAGGTAATACCATGGGTATAATTGGCATTTTTGCGGTGTCAAGTGCAAAGCTTCCAAATTTTTCGGTATTTATTTTATATCCAGATGCCATGCATTGCAGTAATGTTGCACACCTATTTAAAACATGTTCATCCAATCCTGTTATATCAGCAGACAATTTTGTATCGCTACAACCACTTCTTGGTTGGTCGACATGTAATCCCATTTGGATGCGAAAGTCTGCTTGAATTTGTGTTTTCCTATCCTTAATGGCTTTTTTTATCTTCTGGGGTACAAATTCGCCAAGTTTTCAAATGCAATCTATATGCCAAATGCAAGAAATATTCAAAAAATCGAATATATGAGTGCAACGGAGACAATCCAAACTCATAATGTTCTTCTGAGTAATTAGTTGCAGTGGTACATACGAAGTCACAAACAAATTCGAATCATCAATGTTACTGTTCAATATGTGTTATCGGTTGTAATTTAAATCATTTTCCCATCAATGATTTAACACTTTGAAACTGTCTATATAGAGAACTTGGCCCCCTGAAAAAGTTCTTGCGTACGCCACTGAACTCCACACAAACATAAAATCAAAATGATTTCGTTTCATGACCAAATTCACAGTCACAGTCACTGCGATGTCAGTGGAAAAACTCTCATCACTGACCCAAAGTTAACTATCGGAATTCTAAAAATAAGCCATCAGCGCAGGGCGGTCGTCGGGAGTTTCTTCTTATTTATGGATAGACCAAAGACTCGCAATGCCGGGTCTCCGTAGTTATGGCAATTGGGAGTTGTGTGGCAAACTTGGTCAAGGTGGATTTGGTGAAGTTCTGCTCTGGCAAAATCATGATGGACGGAAAATTGGTAGGTAATCCTATTTTGGCCCTACACGCTACCAATACAATTGCATACTTACATACATGCATATGTGTGGCTATGCAATTCCTAGAATTTTAGCTGATGCAAGCGGATGGTGTTGTTGTTTGCTTACTTATTGATAGGCGGCAGGCTTGCTGGCTGACTCAGCTTCTCCATCTCTTTTGCGTCTTAATTCTGCTTTGTTTATTTATTTTATTCCTCTCGTTACCCTCGCAGCCACCAAACACATTAAGGATGTGAGCTCTCTAGGTGCTGATCAGCAGATCAAGTTGGATGAACGTTGGAGAAAAGAGTTCAACTGGACACTGGAGTTCCAGAATTTGCCTCACATAGTGGCCGGCGTCAGGCTAGCGGAGGATGAGCAGTTTGTTAAGTATCTCAACGATAGGCACATTTGTAAGCTGCCTGTTATCATACTGGAGTATTGCAATGGCGGCGATGTGCGTAGACTCTTGCAGCAACCCACGAATGCCAATGGATTGAGGGAGCTGCAGGTGCGGGAGATTTTGCGCTCAATGCGTGGAGCTCTGCATTTCTTGCACTCTGAATGTAAGGTCTGCCATCGGGACCTCAAACCCGACAATATTGTCATCCAATTGGCTTCGAATGGCAAAAAGATCTACAAACTGACGGATTTTGGTTTAGCTCGCTCCGCCCCCGACAAGACCATGCTGCAGAGTGTGGTGGGCACACGGCATTATTTCGCACCCGAAATAATGGCGACAGGCGTCTACAACGAGACTGTCGATTACTGGTCGCTGGGAATCATAGCCTATGAGCTGGTGACGGGCTCGTTGCCATTCATACCCCATCAGAGTGCCGTGAATATACTGACGAATATCCTCAACAAGCCCAGTAAATGCATCCACATACGGGAAGATACAAAAATCTCGATGAGATTTCATTTTGATACTGTTTTGCCGCAGGAGCATCATTTGACTCGTCCTTGGGCAGAAAAGTTTGCCGAATGGCTGCGGGTGCCCCTGAACTCTGACTACCGGCAACGCGGACAATCGGCGGCAACTGATGAAGTACAACCACTCGTCTTTTCCAGCCTGGACAGCCTACTGCAAATTACAGTACTTACAGTCTTTGCCGTTAGCTGCTATAAGCGGCTGGAGTACATTATCTCGCCCAGCATGACCATGAAGCAGCTACTTGAGTCAGTCTCTAGAGATACACAAATACCCATTGACGCCATTCACTTTGTTTTGCCCACTGGTCATCCGCATAAGCGTTTAGCAGTCAACACCCGGCCGATTGATCTGTATGTGGAGGAATGTTTGGACACCAGCGAAGAGGCACAAAATCCGCCCGTTATGCTCTATGTGCTCAATGCCAATCTCCGGGCTGAAACGCAAATCAATGAATCTCCGAAACTGTCTCAGTTATTGATTGATTGCATGTGTCTGAGCTTTGAGAGCGATAGTATCTGGTTGTTGAATCGCCTGACTTTGGATTTTCATCATTTACTTATGCGCGAGCAGGAGCATTTGAAAATGTTTTTATTGGGCCTAAAAGAGTATGCCATGTGGGTGGAGGACGTTGTAATCAAATATGAAATAGAAATACAGAAATTACTTGAAGAGAAGCTGCGTACCTGTGGTGCTCAGGATCAGTTTGAGAAGGCTTATGCAAGCTGTTCAGTTGGTAAGTATTTACATTTCTATCATTTCATTCTTATGAAATAATCTTTAGGAAATCTTCGCTGAGGAAAGTCATATGTGAATCAATTCAAGGTTCTAAGGATATCTTAGACATTATTTAGTTCATGGAAACCAACAGAGAACATCTTAACGAAGAGAAAAAAAAAAATATTTAAATTTCATAGGAAAGTTCATGATCAATCCGCAAAAAGGTGTGAATTGTGAATGGGTAATTCAGAGAATAAAAAAACGTTAAACATAATATGACACAATAATTTGTTGAAATTTGAGGGTGCCCGCCTTTCTCATATTTTCAACAGCATGCTACAACTACACTTTGTTTAATGAAAGCACCCGTAAGTTCCGATGAACAGTTTTAATTATTTCTTGTGTACTTGGGTTTGATGCTATATACAAAGAAAAATCCAAATAATCGGATTTCTACAAGATTCGAATGTACCAAAAAGAAGAGCCATTTTCTGCTTTTAATTTATGTTTCAGCTAACCTGGGATTGGTTTAATACGATTGGTCGCATTCAAAATTTCTATCTTTTTTTCCTTTCTCCTGTACTAGATTAAGTGTTTTACTTTGTCAAAACACTTTCTTACACTTTAAATTGCGTTTTTTTTGTTTTTTATTTTTTTAAATACTAAAACTAATGGATTTTACTTTTTGCATACTAGTTCTAGGGACGTCCGAATAAAATAAGAACAAAATTTTAACTATAGAATTTTGTAAAAGTGTAAAATGTGATTTTTTTCCTGTGTCAAAACACTTTCTTGAAACTGCTTTTATTACTTTCTTGATTCAAATATTTGCCAAGTAGGCTTTGCCTATGTTTGTGCACCAATAATTTGAAGCAAATACTACTGTGGGCAAAAAGTAGTCGGAATTTGTTTATAAATCACAAAATCTTTATTTATTCTTCCAAATCCATTTCATCACCTTCAAAGTAATCCCCTCCCGATACAATGCACTTATGCCAACGTTTTTTCCAGTCCTCGATGCATGCCAAAAAGTCACTTTCAGGTATGGCCTTCAGAGCGCGTGGCGATTCACGTTTAATCTCTTCAATCGACTCGAAACGGTGTGCTCGGAGTGGTCTTTTAAGTTTGGAGAATAGCCAGAAGTCACACGGAGCTAAATCAGGCGAATACGGTGGTTGCGGAACGACGATGGTATTGTTTTTGACCAAATGATCGCGAATAACGTGCGCAGTGTGAGATGGCGCATTATCGTGGTGCAAAAGCCAAGAGTTTTCGGCCCATTAATCTGGCCTCTTTTCTTCTTTTTAATTAAACTTCACGCAAACGACGCATAACACTTAAATAATATTCCTTGTTGACAGTTTGGCCGGCAAAAGGAAGTCATAATGCACGACACCACGATAATCGAAGAAAACAGTCAGCATGACCTTGATATTTGAGCCACTTTTGCGTGATTTTTTCGGCCTTCTTTAAACCATTTGTACCAGACAAATGTTGTTGATTTTGGCAGAGCTTGGTCGCCGTAAGCTTTCTGCAACATTCTCAACGTTTCCGCAGCGGTAATTCCATTCAGGAAGGAAAATTTAATCGCACTTCTTTGTTGAATAATTTCAGACATTTCAAAAATCGCCGAAACCACTTTTTTCGTGTAACAAAACCAAGCGTAACTCAAAAAATAATGAATATCTGCAATTTTGACAATACCGAACAGCGATGAATAACGAATAAATACCATGGATGAATATAGAATATAGTCAAGATCAGAAAGAATGTTTCAAACCACTTTCCGTGACTGACAAATCATCAAATCGCGAAAAACGACCGTTGCGGGTCAAAAATATTATATTATAATGTCAAACAAAGTAAAAATTCATGTCAGGATTAATGCATGCAATTAAATTTGCAGCTGAAGGATCTGCATGGTAATAACCGCCAAGTGCTTAAGAAACTGTTTTCAAAGGCCACAAAAGACCACACATAACTACAGTACCATGATTATGACAACACTTAAGCTAAGTTCACACAGGCAAATAATTTGACAAATTTTTAGGAAATTTTGATGAAAAATCGTCCTAATAGCCATAATTGCAGGTTTTAAACGACTTAAAATATAAATTATGGTTCCATTCACTTATATTTTGATCAATATAATTGGTCAATTTAGCTAAAATTTCCTCAAAAATTTGTCAAATTCTTTGCCTGTGTGAACTTAGCTTATTTAACATATATCAATCCTAACAAGTAAGAAAGTCGGTCAAGCCCGACTATATACTCTGTACCTAGAGTAGGAGCTGAATGCAGTGCTGCTGCTGCGCTCATCTCTAAGTTTCTCTCTCTCTCTCTCTTGATCTGCCTGCAAGTATAAGAAGCATTTGTCCCATACATGCCAAACCTCTATCTCTTACCATCTCTGGGATCTGTTTGTTCATACGGACGGACGGACGGACAGTATAAAAATAATAAAAAAATAAATAAAAATAAATGCGTTCGATACGTGCAACGAGTACGATTACGCCACACACATAATTTTCCCTTGCCAAAAACACTAAATTACACGACCACATTTCCCTTTTGCTGGTAGGCTGCCATTGCTTCCAGAAATGTGGGTGCCACAATCCGACAGCTATGGAAGGAAATCTATAATATCACCAGATATGAGTTCCGCTACTAATGCAACAAGGTCAAAACATGTACATTGCCATATGCCTGTCTTAACTTCATAATCCATCTGTTTCTGGCCGATTTTTGAAATTTTTTATATTTTTTAATTTATTATGCAAATTGTGCCATTCCCTTTCGTTGACATTGTATATTTTTCTCAGTGAATGACAAGTTTTTAGTGGTCCAACAATAACTATCGTGAAAATACTAATTGAAACGAAGTAAAATAGTAACATCCCCAGAAGATGTTGGAATGATGATAAAATGTTGGCACGGCAAATGCTTATGGAACATCTTTGATAATGATGTCAGATGTGCCTCAGTGTGAATTGCCTGTAATACAGCTATATGATGGTCATCAGATTTGTATCAAACTTAGCACAACCTGTATGGCCAGTTATCCGTATTAACTCTCCAGAATTCTGACGAGAAGATGCTGAATTTAGGAGTTAAGGGCGAGGAAACATCTACTATGTAAAACCAGTTCAAAAATGGTTGAGAGTCATGATAAAATGAAAACAAGGTAGTGCAAACAAATGCTCCAGTGCGCATGCTCATGAATATGTGAATCTGTGACGTCATTTAACAAATGAGTTTTAAATTGGGAAGCCTAGTACGGAGGGCGTTCGAATTTTCAATTATAATTGGCGAATTTAGGAAAACCATGAACCATTCTTAAATTACCCAAAGATAAAAATTTTAATCGGCAGTTGCTGGAATGCAATTTGCAATTTAAAAGCTCCGCCGAAAGCATGTTGGCGATATGGTTGTCAATATTTGATCGATATGTCGATATTTTAATTGAACGATAAGTGTTATTCTGATACGATATTTTTTGAGCCGATATTGGCTATTATCGATATATTTATAAACGATATATAAAACCAAATTGCAAACACATTGAAACATTGAAATTTTAGACTTTGAAAATAAAGAACATTATGTGAAAAGACTGTAAAAACACCGGGCAATACAACCAACTTATCTGAGAACTAATCAAATGAGATGAACGGGTAAAGTCAGAAAGTCAAATTTGCCAATGAGATAAACCAAATAGCTTATTGGAGAGCAAGGCAGTAGAATGACTGGCGAACACATTAAGCAGACGACTTTCCTAAAATCATTGTCAAACAGCTATTGGTAAAGAACAACAAATAATTATTATTGACATATATCTAAAAAAAAGCGTCAATGGTCGTGTTCAGCAGAATAATTGATCCCTAATCAGGTATCAGAACAAAAGTATTCATCAAATAGTTTCTGCTGTTGGAGGGAGCAATATCATATTAAATTGGCATACTATTACATACTATATGCTCCTGTATCATGATACCTCAAATTGGCTATTATGATACCGCATCACTCGAGTTTAGTAGGAACATTATTGCAAATATATATAATTAGTCAGGAAGCAAGTTGTTCTGCTGAACACGGCCAATATGTAACTTGATAAGTACATTATTATATCAGAAAACTATGTTTTCTTATATCCATCAAATGGAAATTAGCCATGGTCATTAGAAGTTTTAAGATGTAGGCGATTTTAAATAACTTTTCAGTTTTTTTAAGCTTCAGAAAATAACGATATTATCGATTTATCGATGTTTTTGGGCTCGATATATCAAATATCGATATTGAACAATTTGATTTTTGGTATTATTGATATTTTGAAAAATATCGACAACCCTAGTTGGCGAGTGTGTGCTGAACATTTCGATACAAATGTATTGATTGGATCTGAGTTAGGAATATATAATAGTTCGGCGTAAGGATCAAAAGTAAATAGGCGACAAAATTTAATAACATAAAACCACCAAAACTTTGAAGGTTTGATATGATATAAGGGAAGTTCTTGTGGCTAAAATAGAATTGCCCAGATTAACATATAAAACTTAGGCGTACCCAGGAAAATATGTCTAATGAAAGGTGCTGTACCAACAATTCTTCAGAATCAATGGCAAAACCTGCCGAAGGCTTTCTTCGAACAATTACATCACGTAGCAGAGACGGTTGTCATGGATTTGGATGAAGCGCAACTTCTGCTTACCTCTGAAGTGAGTTGTGTGAAAGAAAGCGATTGCATTTTCACTGAAGAAAGGTCAGACAATTCGATTATAGAAATTGAGCGTTTTAAACAAAAGCTGTTAGTAATCCAATAGATTTGAGCTAAGCCGTTTGTTTATAATAAATATGTTATGTATGGCAGGACAACGCAGAAAAACAAAATAAACGACTTGTAGCTGACAATCATTGAGCACTCAAGTTCCAGCAAACTTAAAAAAAAAGAAAGCAAAAATCTCTATCTGGAACTAAGAATTTTCAAGGTATGTGCATACGCAACTTTATGTCCCGATAGCTTGTATAACTTGGAAAAATATTGAAAGTCAACGTTTATTTTTAACATTTAAAATAAAAGTTGCAAAATAACTGTTATTTTTGATTTTTAAAATAAACGTTGACAAATAACACTATCAATCAATTTTTTTGAATAAAACTTAAAAATAACTGTTATTAAAAAACTTTTATATAAAAATTAAAAAAATAACAGTTAAAAAAATTAATATTTTTAAAGTTATGAATAACCCTTTATGTCCTAATTTCATAGTGCTTGCAAAGACTTGAACAATGGTACATTTCTCGTATTCGTAGCTAGTTAAAATTTAATATCATAACACTTATTTTCGGTCCCTACGAAATTGTGAGTCTGTGACTTCACAATAGAAATTTTCCACTACCTTCTAATTTTTGTATCATGGTTTCGAGTCGTATCTTAAAATGTTTGTTTTGTCTTTGTAGATTTTTATCTAAATCCATCTGTCCATCACTGATCTTCTTAATTCAATTTGTCAGACATTGATGTCATTTCGTATTCATCTTTTTCAGCCACAAAATCCCGAATGGCTGAAGTTGGTCAGCAAGCATGAGGAAAAGCATGTAAAGAGCATGTGCTTGGTTAATGAAACCAAGGAAAACTACGACTCGATTTTGCGCAATGCCCGTCAAAAGGTCAAGGAGGCTCAGCGGGCATGTGAGGATAAAATTCAGCAGGATGTGTTTCGTGTGTTAGTCCTTCATCTTGAAATTCGAAAGTATTTTCTAAAAATTTATCTCTTTGCAGCCACTCGTTCCGAAAAAACCATTTGGTTCTTCTGAATCAGAAACGTCCATTAGAGTTACAAACTTTTGGCATTGATCTGGCCAATGCAAGGGATAAGTTTCTGAATGACCCTGACTTGGTTCAATTACGGACATGCCTTAAGAAATTGCACTATATGTTTACCTGTATACCAGCTACCTGGCAAAATTGCGGACAGATTCTCATGGAACTTCAGCGACAGCTGTTGCAGTTGCAAGTGCAAATGGTTCAGACTCTGCAGACGCTCAACACACCAGAGTCACCAGCCGAACTGCAGCTGAGCGAGAGCATGCAACGAATGGCTGTGGATGGCAGTGGAGGTGACTCCGATTGCTTTGACAGCCTGACTACCAACGATTTGCTTAACGAATCGATGCGGTTGGAACGTCTGTGAGTAAATATTCAATTAATTATATTAAATCCTTTGATTCTACTTCTTTTTCTTTGTCCCACAGCATGCGCCAGGACATGGAGACTAATTAAGACTTATCCGCTGCAGATCAAAGTGCCTTGACGATATTGAATCAAATCTGCTGCATCACATTTTTATTTTTTTTATTCATGATTTCTCAAATGGCATTTAGCTTTATAGTTTCATGGAAACTTTGCAGCATTATTTTAGGTTTTATTTTTATGTTATTTTACATTGTTATATAAAAAATAATCGGTTTTTGATTTTGCATGTTGATTTTCTTTATTAAAGAAATGCTCACTGTAACCAAGTGCCAGTTGGCAAAATCTTTTGTGACTTTAACTGGGTTTTAAAGCAGAAACCGAATCGGAACAGTTTACCTAACCGATTAAAGTCTGGAACACAGTTCGACAAAAAAAGAATTTTGTTATAAATAGGGACACTTTCGAACGATGACAATACAACCAACAGGTGTTTACATCTGTTATGCTAACAAACTGGGTTAAGACGCACGATATTCTAGGAGAATACCAAGATGGATTCAGAGAGGGCTACACGACTGTAGACAGTATTTTTACATTGAAGTCGATTGCCAAATAGTTCCTGGGCGAAAGAAGGAAAATGTTTACTTTTTTTGACATTCGACATTCGCTGTCTCTACTTAAAGCTAAATAATGCTGGAGTATCGGCCAAATTTATTGCTACAGTAGAAAGCCTTTATAACCTAAATAAAACCACAATATGGGAAGGAAACCAACTATCCGAATGGTTCGAAACGAACTTAGGCGTCAAGCCTAAGTTCACTACTATTTGCATTGTATGTGGATTATATTGTTGCGAATCTTCCCGGAGGAGTAGAATTTGGATCTCAACTCATCAAGGTTTTCATGTATGCCGACAACATGGTGCTTTTGGCGGAGAGCCCACAGGTGATGCAAGAAATGATTGATGCTCTCAGTAGGTACTGTCAGACGTGGAGTCTTCGTATAAATATCGAGAAGTCGAAAATTATGATACTAAAGGATGGAAGAGGAAGAAGAGCCAGAGCTGATGAATGGAGACTAGATGGGTATTGCTTGAAACTGTAGATAAGTACAAATACCTAATATGTCATTTAATTGACAGACGCCAAAGTCGCTATTAATAGCACCTGAAAACATCTGCTTGGGAAGAAGAAAGTCAACAATAGCACCAAATATAAACTGTTTCTACCAACATCCAGGGCAATTATGTATTATGCGGCCCCAGTCTGGGGATTTTGCCTATTCGAGGATGTAGAGCGATTGCTTCGTTTCTACATTAAAAAGATCTTTTATCTGCCTGTAAACACTCCGAGCTACGCATTATACATTGAAACGGGCCTACCTCCACTGTTCCAATACACCCTTCAGCTGCACTTTAAATATATAGGCAAAGCTATGCAGATGGACTCTTCACGGCTCCCAAAAATCAAAGTTGAACAACTTTTGATAGACCGATCACAGTTCTTCCATGAATGGGATAGTATGGCTGGAGACCACAACATAAGTACATGTACAAATGACAGCAGAACTTGGGATGCGTGGCAAATGGAACTGTTACAGAAGATTGACGATGGAGAAACAAAATGAGTTCGAGCGGCAGGCAAGGCAAAGTGATGCACGATGCACATATAAGCGCCTAGAGTACAAATTAGGTGAAAGAACTATTTTAGGGATGATGTGGACACATATGCAATATCGCTTATTTTTCGTGCAAGAGCTGAAGTGCTCAGTCAAATTATATGCAACACAGAACGACGGAAAGCCGATGCACCCTATGCAATATGGATGAAAGAGAAGATGTTGCACATTTCATAGCGCGATGTCCAATACTAGGAGGAGTTCTTTAGTGCATTTCGACAAAGCCTAGAGGAGGGTCAAATGCTTGATTATGTACGACTCGAATTGATCCTCTTATAATTTGTGAGGCCACAATATATGTCAATTAATTAATATTTTGTAACCTCAACAAGCGCAAACAGATGTGCTTTTTATCAAACCACAGGGTAAAACAAACACAAAAATAAATGCCACTCACTCTTTACTTATATTTTTAGACGCCTTTCAATAGAAGTTTAAGCGATACACCATTAAATAGGAAACCATGTCAGTTCAATATACCAGATTTCAGCACTGAACCAAGGCTGACATGAGACATCGGATTTCTTATCGGATACATAAGATTCATCACCCTGGAAAATAAACGTTCTACGCTTGCTCAGCCTTCTCCAAGGTCTACATTCATTTCTGTAAATTGATGAAATTAAACTGTTTTTGAAAAATACTAAACTATTTGTATAGTCCTTTTTCTTTTCATACAAATCATATATGAATTCACCAAGGCTGCAAACCGGTCCTGAACCGAAACCCTTAGAACCGGTACGGTTCGGATTTTTGGGTCCGACGAATCGGACCATGAACCGAACACCTAATATTTTCTACTCGAACCTGAACCCGAACCGGACCACTTTTTCTGAAAATTAGTTTCGGTTCAACAAATTAAGTAGTTTTTCCAACGACACATACAGGGAAATATAGAAATTCCTTGTAGTCTGACTGCTATCATTCAAGAAATTCTTCAATCCTACGACATATCTCTAGGTAAGATTTATACTATCATCGTCAATAATGGAGCGAATATGGATTGAGCAGGAGAACTTTTAAATGACAACTGCAGAGCAGAAAAGGAAAGCAACTACGAAGAATTTAATGTTGGTTGTTGATGAAGGTTGGACTATGACTAAGTTACCACAGTGACGCTTCCTAAGTTGAAGCGTTGGAACTCAACCTAAAAAATGTGCGAACGTTTATTACAGATTTTTGCTTTTAGAGTTCTTTAACAGAGCTCCACCTAAAATCATTTGAATGGAACGTAGTTAAAAATTTATGTAATTTTCTGCAGCCAATTTATAAATCTTTTTTAAAGCTGCAGGATTCACAAGTGATTTTTATTACGCTTGCTTTTCATGTCGAGCAATTATTCTTTAATCTTCAGCAAAAAATTGTGTATTACTATCTAAGTGCTTTTGTTATGAGTTCAGTACCAATATTGGCAGCAGTGCTCTTAGACCCGGGATTTCAAACGATGTTAACTTTTGTCCAAAAAAAGTTAGAAAGAGGCACATTACAGATATTCTGAAGCTCCAAAAGAAATCCCAAATGAAAGTTTTCAAAATTCAAAGACGCAACGTCTGATTGTGAAGAAGAAAAGTGTATAAAAGCATTAGAAAGTAATAAACGGTCAAAGAAAACATACATTAACAAATGAACTGAAATTTTGGAAAGTTAAAAAAACGATGACCTAAAAAAATTACCTTAACTATACAACTCAGATATCAGTTAAACGAGCCTTTTCAACACTTAAGTTTGATCTTTCGAATCTAAGAGCTAGTCTAGGTAAACAGCTCCTAGATGATAGAATGCTTATTAACTTAATCTAAGCATTTCTTTAAAATTGTAAATATTGATTTGAAATTATATTATGGAATAAAGAAAACTATTTTTAAAAAAAGTATTATTGAATCAAAACAATTTCCAGGAACCGTAGACTTTACAACGGATTCGAACCATCTAAAATTTTTTAGAGGTTGGCAGCCATAATTTTGCCAATGTGCGTCTTTCTCTAACCGCTTTATATTTCTATGTCAACAATAACTTTGAGTAAAGTTTCTACATCAGCGATTGTCGCGCTTGGCCCGCAGAGGCTGTGCCTAGAGAGCAAACAGCTTTTCCGTCCTGCGGTCGAGTAGCAGATCAGATCAGCTTTGCCCTCGCTGTTTCAGACAAACGCTGATCTGCATGCCATAAATCGAGAGGTGTTTCAAATTGAATTTCTACGTTAACAACAAACAAATGAAGGCAATGTTTGATTGATTTATCGGTTTATACAAAATAAGTGAGATAGTCGGTACCTGCATTAGCAGTAAAAGCTGCCGCTGTGGACTTTCTCTCGCTCATAACTTGACTATCGTTCATCAGAACTTAACCATTCCTTTGGCAAGCCAATAATAATAGCTGATTACTAAATATGTCTAGAAGGTAGGAGCAATCTATCTACAAATCTGTGGGAGATATGACGAATGGTCGTTTCTACATAGACTACATAGCATAAGGGAATATGAAATATGAACTGACGGCTGACCATTGAATTATTCCGCAATGCTGAGCTTAAAAAATAAAATAAATAATTTATTGGCGTAAAGCCCCAAAGGGCCAAGTCGAGCTTCTCTCAATCTCTTTTAAAGCTGAGCTTACAACTGAACAGTGGTGGTTGTCTACACTGACATGCATGAAGCGTGGTTATTTGTCAAGATCAGCCTTAACTTCTGCCGTCAGTTCATCTTTCAGCCGCATGTGTACGCGCGCCTTAACATAAGATTTTTTAGCGGAAGCTTTACAGGGAATTGTTGGGGGTTGATAAGTTGATAGATGAAAAATCTTGATTCAGGCAGTGAATGGGAAAGTGATCAGGTAGCTACACCTCATACCTGGTTTTTCTAGATCACGTCGAGTTCGCGTTAAATGGGCACATTTATACTAGCAATTACTTACAGCTATGTGCGCCAGGGTTTGTCCGGAAAAAAATAGGACTGATTTGCTTCCGCCGCGACTGAACAGCTGGTCAGTTGTCTCCGCGCACCTAGAGACTGAGGATACTTCGAGCAACAGGCTTCTGTCCTAGCTAACCGGAAAGAGCGGTTCGCGATTAATTCTGCGAACACTCTGGAGATCGCAACAGAGACGTTTGATATGGTCAGCAGAGTTGCTTCAAGAAGTGGTGTGTTTGGTGGCACCACGCTTTTTTGGAGTGCCGGGAAGAGGTCGCCGATGAAGACCGTGTTAGAAGACCTCCGACTTCGACAAAAACCGACAATGTGAACCGTGTGGGCAAAGTTTTGAACGTAGACCGTCGACCAAAATCTGTGATTCATGACATTGTGACGGAGCATTTGATCATGCACAAGGTGTGTGCGAAGATGGTCCCAAAAGTGAACTTGAAAAGTGACTTCTTGTGAACAGCTACCTGATCAAGGCCAGCATCCCGGCTTGCGCAGCCGCCCTCCAGAATTGTAACCATTGGCTCAATAAATTTTTTTAAATCGACCCAGTCCTATTATTTTCCGGACAAACCCTGTAAATACTTTATAGGGTCGGACAAAAATAAAAGAAAAAGTTATAGGGTTGCCAAATGCAACGCAACTTTAGAAAAGTTTTCACCAATTTATGGTTAGGGAAAATGTACTGAACAATTATTCTCACATGTAACAAAGTAATCCGTTTTTGAAAAAATCATAATGTGGGATGTGCACATATATAACGACTAGAGGTATATGCAAGTATGCAACTACAGAGATATATCATTCCAGAATGCGGTTGAGAAGATTTTCTCCGCCGTGCTGCTTGAGAGGCTAAGCCGATGGGTTTATGAAACCGACCAGCTAACAGGCTCCACTATCGACAATATATTCAGCGTCACTAGTATTTCTAGAAAGTATATTGATAGCGGACGTAAGTTGTATGCTTTTTTCGTCGACTTCAGTGCAGCATTCGACACCATCGACCGAAAGGCGCTAATGTATAAATTGAGCAATTTACGCATATCAACCAAATTCATTGACATTCTTGCAAGCATGTATGAGAGATATGATGCAGCAGTTTGGGATGTAGAAGTTTCATCCAACTGGTTTCCCACGGAGTAAAGCAGGGTTGCTTGCTAAGTCCACTTTGTTCTCGATCTACTTCAATGATGTGTTGGATTATCTACCAGAAGGCATTCACATAAATGGGTACGAGATAAAATCCCTATTATATGCCGATGACATTGTGGTGTTTGCGGAGTCGAGAAGAAAAATGCAAAATATGATAAATGCTCTGCAAGACTATTGTAAAACCCCCCTGATTTATTTTAAGGCCCCACCTTAAAATAAATACAGCAAAGTCAAAGATCCTAGTTTTCAAAAAACACTGGAGGAGACTTCCTCTTTAAGAAAAATGGTACTTGGGACAGACCGAGCTTGAAGTGGTGAAATCCTATAAATACTTGGGAGTGTGGATCTACCATAATGCGCAATTTTAATACCATTTGAAGGGCGCGAAAGTGGCGGTAAATTGCTGCTGAATTTTTTACTTAAGCAGAAAAGATGTACCAACGAGCACCAAATACAAACTTTTTGAAGCAGCTGTGAGGTCCATTATGAGCTACGGCGCACAAGTCGAGGGATTGTCACCTCTCCACATATTTACCGCGGACATGCAGAAGGTTTTTCGCATGCCTGAAAATAGACTGCAGCCAAATATTGGCTCGTTTTCTGCTAAGTGGACGTCGTCAGTTCTTTCGGGAATGGGAACTTCTATCAGCCAATCCTTGCGAAAATCTTAACCTAGAAGAAAGCTCAGAGTGGGGATAATGGGCAATGTCACAGAAATTCTGAGAAAGATGGATGCTTCACATAGATCATCTTTTATGATCGAATCAGATGGGAGCTCTCAAAGGCTCATCTAGAGAACGGAATTATTTCAACGACGTGTTTTCAGTGGAGCAAGTTCGCACAATTTTTATGGCCAGAGGAGAAATGCTCAAACTCAAATTTGTCCCAAAATTAGTAAGCACCTACACAGCATTTGCCCTTTGCAATTGGAACGAGCAGGAAAACACTATCCATTTTATTGAAAGCTGCCCAGTCTTGAGGGAATACAGAATTTTACATTTTGGTAAAGCAAGACTACATCCGCACGAAGTTCACCAGCTACTTAATGGATCAAATTGGTTGATCCTATATAATTTTATAAGTCAGGCAACTAAATATCGGAAACAAATAATAGAAGGGGATTTTTAAAACAGAGCAACACAGCCTACTGAATCTCGCGCTATGCAGTTAAACGATCTGGTATCTGGGGAAGACCCGGGAAGCCATGGAATGGAATGGAACCGCATATCCAAGTACGATACAAAATCTTTCAAAACTTTTTAATTTTCCTGAGATACTTAAATTAATTTTGATAAAAAATCATATATTTTTTTAAACAAAATCCAATTACTCAAAAATGTAAAACTTTATCTAGAAATCGGGAAAATAGTAGTAAGTAAAGTAAAAATGTACTTAAATTAAATTTTTTTCCAACTTTTATAGTATTTAAACTTCTTAAAAAAAATGAACCGAGCCGATTTCTTAAACACTTATGGCTTCGGTTTAGAATTTTCATCCCTGGATGAGACAATTCTTTTCATATCGTATTCTTAATTTAAACTCCGCATAGATTTCGTGCTTATTTGTGATAATGGAAAATATTAGCTTGGTTAAGTTAATAAAACTAAATTGGGTTTGTTTTTGCACAGCCGGCAAAACCTTCTTGCCTATTCCTGAATCGAAATTGACTTCTGGTCTTAATCATGCTTTTAATAAGTAAAGCCTCCAGCTGGCCATTTAAATCTACCATCAACTTTTATATGGGTATTCGATATACATGTGCACTGAAAGTATATAAACAGACTTGGTCAACTAAAAATATTGAAGTAAATAAAGAAACAAAAAAACTGCTGAGGATTGCAATGTCACGAGAAATTGCCAATGAGACAGAACTCAATGCGTCAGCATCTGGCTCTGGCCAGACGGCAGTGGGCTATAAAAGTCATTGTACAGTTAGTAGAATCCACAGTCACTAGCCTAACTGGAAACGCCATGGATCTAAGCTGTTGGAAAGCTGTTGTATTGCTGGTGGCTGCATTATTAGGATGCACGCTGGCCAAATCGAGTCGTTTGCGTAAGTAGAGACTTTGGTTTACGAAATTAGAAATAGTTAATAATTGCACATTTTTTTATAGCTGCGTTCCTGAAGATTTGCTATCGCGATGCTCCGGATTTGAATACATGCGCACGCGAATCTTTTCAATCGCTGAAGCCACGTCTAATGCGCGGCATACCCGAACTGTATATACCACCCATGGAGCCGTTGGTGGTGCCAGAAGTGAAAATGGATCAGGACTCGGGAGCAATTTACCTGCATTCGGTGTACAGGAATGTGAAAATCACGGGCATATCGAAGCATACGTTGAATGATTTGAGAATTGTACCAAGCCAGCATAAGTTTTTGTTATCTCTGACCTTTCCCAAATTACACATGGAATCGGACTATAGCATCAAGGTAAATATGTGCAACAAATTTTAAAGTGTTTTTAGAATTGAAACCTTCGAAGTCCACCCTAACAAATTCAAACTGTTGGAAGTCGTTTTGATTCACAAAAGTCTTATTTTACGGGTGTTTGATCTGGCTTTTGTACCAACTTTTATCTAAAGTGAGTCTTAGACCTACATTTTAAGACGTAGAGTCTAAGCTTTAAACAATGGATAAAAGAATTTTTAACTGAAAGGTGTTTAAAGTAATCTTTAAGAATTTTGCATTTTGACAATCGATTTAATTAAATTTTTGAAAACTTTTTCAAACAGTATTTAAACCGATTCTCGATGCAAACTTTCACGGTTTTTAGGCGAGCATTTTTAAACCGAACCTCAAAGACCCGTTAGAAGTAGAGTCTAAAGTTTGTCAACTATCTAACAATCTATGAACCCAGATTTGTACCAAAACCTTAGGTTAGGAACCGAACCTTACAGCTACCTTTACTAAACTTAGCACGAAGTTATGAAATATAAATTAGTGTTGCGTAAAAGTTTTTCATTTTCCTGAACATTTTCACTTCTTTGTTTATACCTGTTACTCGTAGAGTAAAAAGGGTATACTAAAGTCGTTCAAATGTATGTAACAGGCAGAAAAAATCATCTCCGACCATCTCCGACTCATCTTTCCGACCATGTAAAGTATATATATTCTTGATCAGCATCAACAGCCGAGTCGATATAGCCTTGTCCATCTGTCCGTACGTCCGTCCGTCCGTCTGTCTGTCTGTCTGTCTGTATAAACAGCTAGATCTCAAAGACTATAAGAGCTAGATCCACCAAACTTGACATGTAGACTCCTATTGTCTGCACGCAGATCAATCGAGTTTGTTTCAAATTTTTGCCACGCCCACCCCCGCCCCCACAATAAAAAATGTAGAATATCTCCCACATTATTTAAGATATCGAGTTCAAATTTAAAACTTCAATTTATATTAGCTATTACTATAATCCCTGATATAATAATAAATAGCGGAGGTAAAAAAATATTGCATACTTTACGTTTTTCATGAGTAACTGTTATATCGAAGTCAGTTAGAGCAGACTTTAACTTACGCTCTAGTTTTTTTTCAAATTGAGTAAAATCACTTAACACGATCAGTTGTTCAGTTGTTTAGCTGTTAAGTTGTTCATCTGTTCAGCTGTTTACTTGCCCGTCAACTAACCTCAAGACTCCATGACGACGATTAGTGATCTTTCAAAACCAATTGATGGTTAATTTGCTTGCTCGAAAACAAACAGACTGCAAACATTCTGCATTACAATTTTAAAAATAATGTATGCATTCGTTATGGGAAGTTCGGCTCTGGCTTACATCTTTAATACCTAGTAATGCAGGTTGTCGGCAGACGGTTACAAAGCGGCCATGTATATGGGCAAAGTAATGCAGATTGTATGGAAGTATTTCCTTCATACTGATGGCAAAGTATCGCAGGAGGGAACAACCAGCTCAGTTTAGTGAGCAATTCAATTTTGTTCACTTATTCATGAACGACCCAACACTAATTTAAAATCGTTCATCGTTAGCCATCGATCGACAAGTTCTAGTGAGACAATTTTCATACTCGTTACTGGAACAGTAAAAAGGGTATACTATTGTCGTGCAAATGTATGTAACAGGCAGGAAAAACTTTGCTGACCACATCTATACATATAAAAGAGTTCAACCTGACTAATTGATTCACTGGTCACTGTCGCACTGCCTTTAAAATATATATATTCTTGATCATCAGCAACAGCGGAGACGATATAGTATTGTCTGCACACAGATTAAGTTAGTTTTTAAACTTTTACGACGCCTCTCCCGCCCCCACAATAAAAAATGTTGAATAACTTTAGGAATTTTTAAACAGGAACAGTTGCGGCTATCTTGAAAAGTAGCGTGCTAATCGAGCAATTTAGCTGTTGCAGCAGCATATTACATACTGAGCATACTTTTTCGCAGGTACAGAGTATATTACAGTCGGGCTGGACAGTTTTCTTTTTATATTTTATTTAAAAACTTACGAAAAAATGTTTTCTTAAAGCGAATTTCAAATTAAATTAAATATGTAAATTTTGTAAACGAGGCGTTTTCTGGGTTCTCGATTTTTGTTCACACACTATTTAAAAGGTTTTATATTTACACACGGTTTTCCATTTACAATGTCTGTTTACGGTTTGTCGATACGGGGTTTTCTTTCTGTCTGTCTGTTTGTATACTGGACGCTTAGAGTAGTGGCGTTCTACATACTTGTCTTGTCATCTTCCATTTTAAATACGGTGTGACCCTCATTAGATCTTTACAACATACCTTAACACTAAAATATCGAAATATTTCCATCTTGGCGATCGTTTTCAAATAATTCCAAAGACATAGTTTCAGGTAATTTTGGTACAAAAATTAAGTCGTTAAACTGGCAACCTAGAGAAGTTTAATAAATTGTACTCCAAAAACAGGCGTAAGTTAAAGTCGGCTCTAACCGACTTCGATATACCAGTTACTCATGAAAAAACATGTTTAACAGGTGTTCCTTAGTGTGACCATCCGAAAAGTATGCAACATTTTTAGAGGGTTGGTGGTTGGTTCACTTTTTTGCTCATAACTTCAGAACAATTCATCCGATCTTTATCATTTTTTCGGCAAATCGATTAATTTTGTTAATTACTAACTATCTCTAGAAAGTACGAATCGTCTATCTTTTAAAACTGTAGGAGATATAACGTTTTTTCCAAATTGCGGGGGCGGGAGGGGGCGTGGCCAAAATTTAAAACAAACTTGATCTGCGTGCAGATAAAAGAAGTATTTGTCCCATACATGTCAAACCTCTATCTCTTACCATCTCTGAGATCTAGGTGTTCATACAGGCAGACGGTCGGACGGATGTACAGACGGACAAGGCTAAATCGACTCGGCTGTTGATGCTGATCAAGAATATATATACTTTATATGGTCGGAAATGATTCCTTCTGCCTGTTACATACATTTGCACGACTTTAGTATACGATTTTTACTCTACGAGTAACGGGTATAATGATTCTTTCTACGTATTAGCACTTCTTATTAAGACCTGCTCTTTTGTTTTATGAATGTTTTAGTGAATGGAAGTTTAAAAAATTAAAATTAGTAAATTTATAATCTAATTGATTTATGAATTAACAGCTCTTGTTCTTGAGTTCTTGAACCACTTTGAGTTTAGTTCTATTTTAGTAAAAATCTAAAATTTTTAAACTGTTTCTCATTTTTCCTTCCAGGGTAAAATCATGATGATGCCTTTATTGGGCGATGGACGCTGTAAAGTGGATTTGAGTAAGTAAAAGTCAAACTTAAAAAATAATGACCTAAATTTTAAATGGATTCCCTCTTATTTTAGCCAATATTACCATGCATACGGAATTGATTGGTAGGGAATACAAAAAGCAAAATCGAATTCATCTGAAAATCATTGATATCAGAGTGAACTACGAACTCTCCAATGTACACATGCATCTGGATAATCTGTTCAACGGGGACAAGGCCTTGGGTGAGCGGATGAATGATTTCCTTAACGAAAACTGGAAGTCCCTGGCCGAAGAAGTACGTCCTCTGATGACTAAAGCTCTGGTGGATATATTGCGTGCCTCGATTGACAGGCTATTCGATGTCTTCAGCTATGACGAGCTCTTGCCCAAGAAGAAGTAATGAGGCCAGTTAATTTCCTAGCTGTAGTTTTAATAGTAACATTAACAATATAGAAAGCAAAATAAATTATACAACATAAAATAATTCAAGTGCCTAGACTAGCCACAGCTTGGTGGGCATTTTGGAGAAAACATTGTTCCACAAGCCATGGAAGATGTCGGCCAAACCCAACTCGAGATCGGGTCGCAATTCCGCTATCACCTCGTTACCATTCTGATTAAGGAACGTGTTGATCGACGCCGCCAGTATATCATTGCCATTGAACAGATTCTTCAGGTGTATGCGCATTGCACCCACCTCAAAGCTGACCTTCATCTCATCAATATGTATGATTTCATCGCCCGTTTGGGTCTCATTGCGTAACGAGATCTTAGTGTAGACAGCTGTGCGGACATTCTTCAGGGCCATGGCCACATCACCATTGCCTATCAGGGGCAGAAGTAGAATGTTACCCTTCAGATTGTATTTGGCACGTATTCTCAGACGCGGCAGCTCCAGCTCAAAGTTTAATTGTCGGCGTTCCAGATCCAGGCTATAGAACAAATGGAAATGCTAGTTATGTGAAAGATATTTGAGCAAGCACTCACCTGGCACGTCGAACAGTGGCATTGGAGGGTCCACGTATAATCAGGTTCTGAAAACCGCCAGATAAAACCAAATTTCCGCTACCCTTTGATACGGATACCTGATCGATATTGAGCGGCTCGAAACTCTTTACACCAATTTCGGGTATGCCAGCGGCCAGTGCTGGAAAGCAACCCTCAAATAGCTGGCGAAAGCATTTATGCTCATTGGGATTGGAACGTTTGCAGGTCTGCAACCAAGGGGCTGTGTAATGAAGTAAATGAAAAATGGTTTAGTTGATGCCAAAAGCTTTTATTAATACAGGTTTTCCGTCAGTCTGTATGAACACCTAGATCTCCCAGAGATGGTAGAGATAGAGTTTGACATGTATGGGACAAATGCTTTTTTATCTGCACGCAGATCAAGTTTGTTTCAAATGTTGGCCACGCCCCTCCCGCCCCCGCAATTTGGGAAAAAGTTATATCTCAACAGTTTTAAAGATAGAGGATTCGTACCTCTAAGAGATAGTTAGAAATTAGCAAAATGAATCGATTTTCCGAAAAAATGATAAAGATCGGATGAGCGGTTCTCAAGTTATAAGCAAAAAAGTGAACCAAGCCCTCCCCGCTACCACCCCTAAAAAATGTTGCATGCTTTTGGATGGTCGCACTAAGGAACGGGAACACTGTTAAACATCTTTTTCATGAGTAACGGGTATATCGAAGTCGGTTAGAGCCGACTTTAACTTACGCTACTCGTTCTTACTAAAATCCATATTCCGAACGAACATTTGTATGGCAGCTACAAGAAGTAGTCATCCGATCCTGTCGGTTCCGACATATTAGCAGCGTGCAGTAAAAAAAAGACTCTGTGCAAAGTTTCAGCTCGATAGCTCCAAAACTGAGGGACTAGTTCGCGTAGAAACAGACAGACGGACAGACGGACGGACGGACGGACGGACGGACGGACAGACGGACAGACGGGCGGACAAAGCTTAATCGACTCAGCTCGTCATGCTGATCAAGAATATATATACTTTGTGTGGTCGGAGATTATTCCTTCTATGCGTTGCAAACTTCTGGGCAAAATTATAATACACTTTTCAAGTGTATAAAAACAATTTAATTTTCCCTTTAATAAATGAAAGTTGACCAACTGATACTGCCTCTGCTGTGACCTGGCCAGTTTGTTATGTGAATGTCAGCTATTTGATCCGATTTTCATTTAACTCGGCAAAATTTTGTTAAAACAAATAACTTTTTTGCACTAGAAGTTTATCGACCGTTCTTTTCTATGACCACCCTCCATAAGTCAATCCCCTTTTTTTCCTGATCGGAAAATATTGCCAGAAATGGAATCGGACTTGGCGCGAAAACTTGGCATTTTATTATGGGAAAAATAATTTTATAAAAATGCAAACATAGCTAGGAATTGGGAAATTTTTTTGCGAGAGATGCAACCCTGGTTTAGGGATGGACCTAGGATATTGGATACAAGTATTCGAGCTAGATTTTCAAATAAGAAAAGAAATCTCTCAAGTTCTGTGATCGATCGTTTCGCAAACCAACCGAGGCCAAAATGACTAGAATTTGTCTTTTTAAATAATTCCGCTAAGTTTTATCCAAAACGGATGTCTATAGCATATAGCTGTAAAAGAAACGATCGGTCGAATACATAAAATTGTGGAATAAAAAAATAAGCAAAATTGCCGTATTTACGCCACTGAAAATCCTCAGGAGATTCAGAAGTGCCTCTTCATGACGAAAAAGTCACAGTTTGTGCGTTAGTGCGAAAACGGTCATTGGGCCGTTTTCTTCCAAAATGAAAATGGCCATGCTGTTACCATCAACCAGGAGCGTTATCGCGACATGATGACCAATTTTTGTGATGCCAATTATTCGTCGAAAGCGTATGAGGCAGTTCTGGTTTCAACAAGACGGCGCTCCACCGCACACAAGTCGCATAACATTTCTGAAGAAATTTTTCCGGGCCATTTGATGTCGAAAAGTGGTGATTTGGACTGGCCACCACGTTCGCCCGATTTGACGCCGCCTGACTTCTTCTTGTGGGGATATTTGAAGTCAAGGTTTACGTTAACAAGCCAAGGACCGTAGAAGAGCTCAAGGACAACATTCGTGAGAAAATAGCCGCTATTCCGGCCGAAATGTTGGCGAAATCGATGGAAAATGCTGCAAAAAGGGCACAATACGCCATCAACGCCAGAGGCGGCCATTTGAGAGATATCATATTCAAAAATTGATGTAAACAAATCTACTTGGAACAAATTAAATGATTAAGATTGCCAACCGCCAAATTTTTATTTTTTTTCTTTGATTTTAAAAAAAACATGCGTCCGTCGAATATGGGCAACCCTGTATATAATTTTGTATTTAGTGTGCCAAAACAATTGTGAGTTTAAAAAAGTTGGTTTGCTCCAGAAGCAATTGGATCCCTTAATCGTTGATCTTAACCATGGTTCATGTTTTTGGTCTGTTTAACTTTTAACGTTTTATATCCAATAACTCCCAAAATATGGCTTGTGCGCTCACTACTAATCCTTGTGGCATCTGATGGTTCGCACACCTTCACTTTTTGGTCAGCCAACACCATTTCATGCTTTTTTTGACATTGTCGTGTGTAATACCGAATTTACAATGCGGTCGTACAACTTTTAGGTGTTTACATCGAGCGAACAGTCGCAAATAGTCGAAAACGTCAATTTAAATTGGTTTTTCAGTGTTAAATTTTGAATATTTGTCCACAAAATGAAATAACATTCTTTCCGGGATTAAGGAAATGCAGATGGTTGTGGAAATAAGTGGAAAATTTCATTAATCGCCATTTAAAGGGAATGGGAAGAATGTCAAACGACATTTAATCAGATCCACAATGCGCTAATTCCACAACACCATTGAGGAGGACAATAATCTGTTGTCCCAGTATATCCATCAATGCAATTCACAGCACCCCACCGGCAAATCGGCATTCTAAACCATGATGCAATCCCTTGGCTGGTCCAACAACCTGCACAGTGGCCGGAATGTCCAAAATTTTGGACCCATAAAATAACACCTTAGATTCGGAACGTTTAATAGTAGTGACATGAATAAGAAATGAGCAAAATTTTGGACCGGTCCGACCACGCCCACTACAACTCTGTCCCTCTGAGCGCACAGATCTCAGAGATGGTAAGAGATAGAGGTTTGACATGTAAGGGACATAAACTTCTTATACTCACAGGCAGATTAAATTTATTTTCAATTTTTGCCATGCCCCCTCTCGCCGCCGCAATTTTGAAAAAACGTCATATAATCCACAATTTTGAAAATATATGGTTTGAACCTTTTAGACATATTTAGTAATCAACATTACTTATCAATCTGCCAAAGGAATGCTAAAGATCGGACAATCGATAGTAAAGTTATAAGCAAAAGAAATTTCTATGTCGCAGCGCTGCAGCTCCGTTGCGTTCTGTTGTTGTTGCAGCAGCCAAATACACGCTAAGCATTCTCTGTCGCAGGTACAGAGTATATTACAATCGGGATTGGTCGATTTTCTGAATACTTTTTTTTGACAAAACGACCAAAAACATGCAAAATATATTGATTACACTAAGTCATATACATTTTAATGGACACAATTGCATCATTAGTCTCGAGAAGCAACAGGAGCTGCCCACTTTTACTCCACGGATCAAGTGACAATTTGGTTAGATTCGCCTAAAAAGTACCACAGCAACCTCACATAAAAACAAAAAAAAAGCTCCCAATTTCTTTATTTTCTTGTAATTTACATGCCATTTGCAACATTTTGGCATTTTAAAACATTATTGCTCCATACATTTATAGCTGTTTTTAATTTTGAAAGAACAGGTCGTGCCATGGCACCAGAGCAATAAAATTTTGGCTAAAAAAAAACTTATTTTCAGGGCCGTGCGAAAATTCCAGGGATGCACAACCAGCAATTAGAGTTCATGGTTCTATACTCTTTCAGAGGAATTAAGCTTTTTTCCAATATTCCAACATTTACTTTTTGACTTTATGACAAAATTTTGGCAATTCCGGCCAGAGTGCCCTGTAATGAAACGAAAACAAAGATGTGCGTAGAGTCATACCCATCACCTTACCGTTAATCGCTATGTGAATAAGACCCGTGATATCTAGGCAAGCGGTTGACGCCGCTGAAGCTACTCCTTGAGACCACCGAGTCGGATGAGAAGCATGAGCCGGTACTGCCCACAGCCAAATCTCTGTTTATCAGCGACCGAAAATATTTTTTTCATGTTCAACATGATGCCAAACAGCAGTGCACTCTGGCGGACAAGGAGGATACTTAGGATACTTTTAACCCCACCCAGTAAAAACCGAAATTAACACATATCGCTCACTAATTTCAAGATAAGATAACAATATGAAAATTTAAACCAATATAGAACATGATACAGCGAATATTTCTGCATCATTAAGTCAAAATAGGCATTTTTATACACTTGAAAAGTGTATTATAATTTTGCCCAGAAGCTTGCAAAGCAAAGAAGGAATCATCTCCGACCACATAATGTATATATATTCTTGATCAGCATGACGAGCTGAGTCGATTAACTTTGTCCGTCCGTCTGTCCGTCTGTCCGTCCGTCTGTCCGTCTGTCTGTTTCTACGCGAACTAGTCCCTCAGTTTTGGAGCTATCGAGCTGAAACTTTGCACAGAGTCTTCTTTTTACTGCACGCTGCTAATATGTCGGAACCGACCGGATCGGATGACTACTTCTTGTAGCTGCCATACAAATGTTCGTTCGGAAAATGGATTTTAGTAAGAAAAACTGTTTTGTTCTCAATATGGCTGCAGGCAATAAGTCCCCAATGAAATAAGTCCCCAAACGATAAAATGAAATAAGGCCCCAAATTTGGGGTGTTATTTCATATGAAATAATACCCCAATTTAAATTATGAAATAGGGCCCCACTGAAATGAAATAAGGCCCCAAAAATAAATGGAAAGGCCCCAAATTTGGGGTGTTATTGCATATGAAATAATACCCCAATTTAAAAAATGAAATAGCACTCCACTTATTGTAAGAATTATTAAATTTGGATTTTTAGTAAAAAATAGTGAAAATTTTATTCAAAAAATTGCGCGATTTTTTGTATAAAATTTTCGCCTGCGGCGTTAAAATTGAATGCATGTTTTGAAATAAAATAATGAAAATTTGATACAAAAAAATTGCGCGATTTTTTTGTTTCAAATTTTCGCCTCCTAAGATTGTTACATTTTTTTGTTATAAATTAAATTTAAGCTTGTATAAAATTTTCTGTTCTTTTAGTCCAACAATTTTTCTGCACTCCATAATTTTAACTTTTTATTTTATGTCTCAACTTATTTTATAGTTATTTTATGTTCAACTGATCAACATACTCTCAAGCTTATCACGTTTTTAAAACGTTTCGTTTCACACCTGTTTAAAAATTCTGCGCATCAATTACTTAGTCTAAGAACACCTGCAGATAAGAAAATTAAGCGTTATTAAAGATCTTGGATTTTTTTCACATTTTATCAAAAATAAGAAAATTAAATAAGATCCTTAAAAAATCATATTAAAAATTGACGTCTTATTTCCTGATAAAAATGAAATAAGGCCCCAAAAATTTTTTTCCGGTCTTATTTCATTTTTTTCTTTTTGGGGACTTATTTCATTTTGAAATTTTATTTAGGAAATAATGCCCCAAAAAAATGAAATAACACCCCAAATTTGAGAAAAATCGTTGTTTTTGTTTTCCTTATAAATTTTTGGGGCCCTTTTTCATTTTTTTTTTGGGCCTTATTTCATTGGGGCCTTTTTTCGCAGCGCCTCTCAATATTACTGCTCTCTAACACGGTCATGGGTAATATGTAAGGTTTTTAAGCTGATCTGCGAAGTTCGATCGAAGTCGCTAACCGTTGAGACAAGCTATTTCAAGTGTATCAAAACTTCGGTACAGACGAAGTTAGCTTTGACTTTCTCGTTTGAGTTATGACAGTCTTGAAGTAAGTAAGCGATATATACATATTTGTATCTGTTTCGTAAATGTTAACCGGTTGTGATAAAAAAGGATTTGGTTGCAAATTTTAAAGTGTTGATAGCGATAACGGTAAGGTAAGGTTTTAATATATGTTACATACTATCCTTACAAGCCGAGTTTCCAGTCAATCGAAAAAATACACTCAGAGAAAAAACCAAGGTTTGATATCAAAAGTACGGTAAGACGGAATATTCTTGGATCCAAGCCGAAAATACTGAAATCAAGCACGAATTTCTGAGACGTTCGAAGCCAAGATTAATTGTCTTCTTCTATGCAAGCGGATTTCGTCCTTAAAAATCACGAAGACAAAATCTAAATTGGAGCCGATTTCTGTCTCATATAAATGTTTGTCAAAATACGTGTCCCATTATTTCGCTTACTTTGCTTTCAAACCGAAATAAAAGACGGTCGGATGAAAAAATTTTTTTTTTACTTTACATTGCGATTGCACTCTTTCAGACACATAAATTTAATGTATAATTTTCCCAATAAGAGCACCTTTAATTAAAATGTTAAAGCCCTCTTTCATAAATAATCGTCGAGTTGTTTCGTAAAATTTAGTCAAATTTGAAATTGTTGAAGCTTAAAATAATCAAGTTCCCTGACGTTATACGAGTTTAACACACCAAAGTTAAACTTGTCCAACCTTCCTAGATGTCTCTTTTTCTGCCCTAGGGTTATCTTTAATTTTGGCAAAATTAAATTAATAAAACACAAATTATTTAGAACCATCGGAAACCTTTTTCTATGGCACGGAAAATTTTAATTTAGAAAAGATTTCCTTTTAAATGTGTGAGCACTTCCCGTTTCGTTTTCAATTACTTTACACTTCATTCACTTTAGTTTCTCAGCCACATTACTTACGTCTCTCCTGTAATGGTGG
The DNA here is from genome assembly GCA_018904235.1 of Lordiphosa stackelbergi. NCBI lineage: Eukaryota > Metazoa > Arthropoda > Insecta > Diptera > Drosophilidae > Lordiphosa > Lordiphosa stackelbergi. Next base: position 36,672 of record JAEIFU010000148.1, read on the forward strand.
CTTATCGTTTACAATTTCACGTGTGTAAGCCTCTGTGCTTTGAATTATATAAATAAAACTGACGACACATAAACAAACTAAATACTTCCAGCTGATGTTATTCAACATGTTACGAACAGTATAAACAAACAAACAATAGTCCTTATTGAGACAGTTGAAAACTGGATTTTCAAACACTTTTGCTTTCCGTTGCACACAACCGTTTACGACGACGTTTCAAGTCCAAGTGCTGAGACTGTCATGAGAAATGTTGTATGAAAGCAAAGCAAGCCTGGCCCAGAGGCCAGTTTTTTTTTATACACCAAATTCCGCCTGTTGAAGTTGGTTGGTGGGCCGTGTCCAAGACCTGTCCGCTTACACCCGCTTGGCACCAATGAGTTGGACCATAAATTGGGGTATACCATATGTCGCACGAAATTAATTGTGAAATTTGGGAGTACAATTACACGCATAATATCTGGGACCATGAACAAAAATATAAAAGGAATGCCTTGAGTTAAAAGGGTTAGAAAAAACAAGAAATAAATAGTTTGCATTAAAGTTATATTGAATAATATTCAATATATATATGCATACTAGCAAATAACCCGACGCGCTTCGCTGCTCTTTCAACAGTATAGAACCAAACAATATTAGATATAATGATACACCGCAGAACCCAGAAATCGAACTTTGCTGATGGGTTTTTCTTTCAACTCCCACCCCCATCCCTCTCACCCACTCTCCACCCAATTCCCCCAGTTCCCACTCACTTCCCACCCACTTTCCGCCCACATCCCCCCACATCCCACCCACTTTAAACCCAATTTCCCCCAGTTCCCACTCATTTCCCACCCACTTTCCGCCCACAACCCGCCCACATCCCACCAACATCCCACCCACATTCCACCCACATCCCTCCCACTAACCGCCCACATCCCACCCACATCGCTTCCACATCCCATCGACAACATCGCAAAATGAAAACACTAATGAATTTTCCTTTTTACCATACAAATCGAGTTTTAAGTCAATCGGATGAAAAATAATTCTTTTGCATGTAGAATTTTCCGGGCATTTTCACGCCTGGGGGCGGATTTTCCGACATTGAAAAAGCACATTTTTAATTATTTCGTATTCTGTCCTTTCCAACCGAGTTTCAAGCCAATCGGATGATAAATAGTTTTTTTCATGCAGAGTTTTCCGGCAATTTTCCGACCATTGGGTAAAATTTTCCAACTTCGGAAAATCACATTTCAAACTATTTCGTATTCTATCCTAACAAACCGAATTTCAAGCCAATCGGATGAAAAATAGTTGTTTGCATGCAGAATTTCCCAGCCATTTTCCTCGTGGGCGGATTTTCCGAAATCGGGAAAACACGTGTCGAATATTTTGCGTACTATGCTTGCGAACCAAGTTTTAAGTCAATCGGATGAAAATCAAATGTTTACCATACAAATTTTTCCGGCGCTTTTCCGACTTTTTCGGGTGGGATTTTCCGGAAAATTGGAACACAGTTATTGTTGAATTTTCATATACATCTTTGAAAATGAGTTTGAATCTGATCGGATAATAAACAAAAAAGTTTCATACAACAGTTTTCCGTGAATTTCCCGACTTTGGGGATAGATTTTCCAAAATTTTAAAGTCTCTTTTTTTATGTCTTAGTATGTGTAATTTTGAAAATGAGTTTGGAGCTAATCAGTGGCAATTAAAGTTTCGCCCATACAACCTTGACCACCCACTTTCCACCCAGGGGGGTGAATTTTCCGGAAGATTGGTATACAGTTGTTGTTGAATTTTCATATAGATCTTTGAAAATAAGTTTGAACTTGTTCGGATGAAAAACAAAAAAGTTTCATACAACAGTTTTCCGCGAATTTTCCACATTTCCCGACAGAATTTTCCAAAATCCGTTCTTAGTACTCACTTTCAGCATAAGATAAAACTACTGTGAAAATCTCATCTTTCTATCTTTTATGGTTTAGGCTGTGCGACGGTCACCAGTCAGTCAGTCAGTCAGTCAGTCAGGTTGAACTCTTTTATATATATAGATATATTATTATATATTAAATAATAAATAAGATCCGAGCAATAACGCCGAAGCTATGCAAGTGAGCCGCCCTATATATTTGAGATATAGTAGTAAAAGGTGATGATTTAGCAGCTTTCGGATTTGATTAAAAAAAAATACATAAAATTTTGAAAAATTTATGAAATCTTTATTTAAGACGATAGAACGATCTATATAATTTAATGAGGCTGCGCCTCAAATTATTCATACGCTTTCATAATCTCTCCAGCATATCGGCAGGTATGTTACGAATAAATTCTTTAATATTGGCTTCCAGTGCGTCAACTGTTGCGGGCTTGTCGCTATAGACATAAACCTTAACATAGCCCCAGAAAAAATAGGTCTAAAGCTAAGTTCACACAGGCAAATAATTTGGAGAAATTTTGATGAAAATTTGGCCATATAGGCCAAATTGCGAACTTTCCGGCCATATTTGATTAAATTACTTGCGTATAACAATACGGTTTTAGTTTCAAATTCTATAAAATCTTCAATCATGGCTATTTTAATCAAAATTTGGGCAAATTATTTGACTGTGTGAACTTAGCTTAAGCAATGAACTAGGGGAATTGGTATGCGGATCTGTCTCTTCAGCAATGTCTGCAGATGTCTTGCATATAAAAGGCACATCCAATTTTTTCCATTTTGGGTCTACTTATTATCAATTCAGACTTAACTGTTTTTAGCAGCAGTTGTTTTTTGATTTTAAATATTTTTCAGTGTGACCACATATATATTAAGCATGTACATGATTTTGAAATCAATGAGGATGAAGTAGATGGCAACGAAATACATTTAGATGGCTTACCATGAACATGAGCAAAGCAAATGCAAAAACAGCAACATGAGAAAACGGCCCTAAAATCGTTATATCGCACGATCTAGGCGGCCAATTGACCAGTCCCAATCGTGAAATAAACTATTCTCCGAACTTGCCTCTCAATTGGGTAAGTAGTTTGTAATCATAGCACGGTAGCGCTCTCCATTCAGAGTAACGTTTCTTCTTTCGTACACCCAAAAAAATTTGTATCAATATCACTCTGATACACGTTGTCTCAAATCGAAACTGAAACTAGTATCATTTTTTTTTGTATCAATGCAAACCTAGAAAGTATTAGATTGAAACTTCGAATATTTATTTGATGCTCAGAAGTATTAATTTGAAACTAAACAATTTATAAGAAAGCTGAAGAACAGGCGTTTTTCGCGTTTTTACTCAAGGTCTCTAAAGGCGTAAACTGCTACATGTCACGGCAGGGTTCCCCCAGAAGAGAGCGCGAAAATGTGACTGTTTCTCTCTCTAACACACAGGGAGTATGTTCGTGCCCCAGGGTCTATTGCTGGGGAACTCTGATGTACGGGTTCAAGCAAGAGGCATACCAATATGGTGACTTCTGGTTAAGCAACATTCGCGTGGACACGAGAGGAGAGAAATCCCACTTAGAGGGATGTCCACACTTGACGAATTCAATTTAATAGTGTAAATAAATTACGTTTTGATAGAGTTTGAAATAAAAAATTTTTTTATAAAATGTTTTGTTTTAATTTTAATGGCAGTTTGTAATGAACTGAATTTATACTACAAAGATAAGAAAAAATATTAAATTAATAAAAGCTAGTATCAAAATGAAACAAAAAGTTTGATAGTTGAATTATCAAATTAATAAGACCTAGTGTCAAATTAATACTTAAAAATTAATACAATAAAGTGTCAACCTGATACACGTTAGTATCAATTTGAAATCCTCGAAATATCATGTTAATACTTTTGAAGATTTCAATTTGATACTTGGAGTATTAAAGAGAATTCGATACTCAATAGTTTCAAATTGATGTCTAAATTGTGTCACTTTGATGACAACTTTTTATGGGTGTAATATTTAAAAATGTACTGTAAATGTAACATAATTCACACCAAACAGTGCATTTTTCGGTATGCATCGGTAGCTCTCGCAATGATTCTGGCTGCACTTTACACCAAATATGGCAATTTAGTTTGGTTACGTATCACGTTCAACCAGAAATGAGCTTCGTCGCTGAATAATTTTTTTTTAGATTTTTCACATTTCTCAAGAATTTTAAGAATAAAATTTAATGATTTGGGTTACTCGTTTAAGTCGATTGATGATTAAATTATAGACCAAACTGAACATGTTTGACAGTAACATGTGACCCGAAAACAGCTGAGATGCCCAAAACAGTGCTGCCACAAAGAAAGTTGCTAAAAAAATAAAAAATAGTGGTTTATTTTATTCATATAATTTTGTTTTAAATTTATAAGGGTGATTTTTTAGCTATTATCTTTTTGGAAACACTGGTTTAAACAGCTCATGCACGTTTTGTGTTTTGTTTCACTGTCAAAAATCTTCAGTTTGGTATATAATTTAACCATGAATCGTCTTACTAACGAACAACGCTTGCAAATTATTGAATTTTATTATCAAAATGCGTGCTTTGTTAAGAAACTTTCCTATAGCTCTTAAAAAATCAACCTTTACTTAGTAAGTGACCTGAAATCCCTACCCTCGCTCCCTATAGATTTAAATAAAATAAAATACGCCAATACACCTTTCTAATTTCCTGCAAAATTGGGCAATCTGCAATGAATTAAAACGTGACTTCTTTGGCGAGGGCGCAGATGGCTTCCGTGCCGTTGATATAGGGGTGATAAAGTAGGTTCAGCATTTAACATCTAGCTTTGAATACAAATAATATTAGGCTAATGCTGTTTTTGTCTTTGGTATAGAGGGTCAAAAGATTAGTTTCCACAAATAGAGTAAGTATAGTTCGGAGCATTGCGAGGTAACCTAAATATTTTCTTTCATACCCCAAACCCCAAACCTGTGCATAGCATGATTGAGTGGGCAGTAGCTTTAAACATTCTATATTTCACACTTGGTAGAACGTTTTAAACTATATCACAGTGAAACACTCAAATTAGCCTGGGAACGGGACCAAAAAATTCTGAAACTAGAGGGATCAGTTAGCCACACCCTATACCCAGTTTTTTTTGATGACGTCAAGTTCCCGTTCCCCGTACTAGCAACACACAGCTACAAAATCTGTTGCTCGTTAAATAAATATGAGAGTTAAAATTTTGGAAAATTCACTAAAGCTAAAGGGAGTCACCGCAATTTTTATACCAAATTCCCGCCGCCAATGGACAAGCGGTTAGTATCCTGCACAGTCGAAGAAGTTAAGTCAATAGTAAATAAGAAAATTAAAGCCATGGGAACAACATAATTTGGTACAAGATAATTTGGAGTCGGAGCACTCGACTGCAGCACTCTTACCTGTGGCCTTCCTTTCATTCTATAACTTAGAGAAAGTTATGATCAGGAGAGCGCGTCCAGATTACTAAGCTATGTAAGTCGACTGTACCCCATTCATTATTGTTATCATTCAAAGGCCCTATAAAAAGGATTCCAAAAGTGTCTGGTCTTTAAGTATTGGAAGGTTGCCTCACCTTCTTAGTACATAAATGTACGAGATTTGCTTTCGCCTTTTGTTATTTGTCTTATGTTTTATTTCATTCTCGTAGTCTCAAAATGGATTGGATTTCTGAAACCCATTTTTTGTTTATCATATTAAGCGATTCTTTAGTATAATATTATGTTTTCCGGTCATAGAATTAGGAAATTTTTAAAAGTTCTGAAGAAATTGACTTAAATGATTGTTTGAACCGAACTTTCATTTGTATCAATGGGTTTAGGTTCAGAAAGATAAATATTTGAAAGGTTGAAGGTGGTGACGGTTCAGAACCAATTTGCATCCTTCGTTCATAAAAAAACGTTAGCTTAAAATCGTTTAAATAAAAAGGAGTTCGTTGGTGTTTGAGGTTTTTATATGAGAGCAGGATTAAACCACCAGTTCGGTTCATGAAAAGGGTTTTTTACATCAATCTATCCACGTATTTGCTTTGGTTCATTAGTTTACGCCACAAACTGAAGGGTATATGAACTTCAGTGTTTCGTAATCAATTTTCCGCTATTTGTTTTAAGTTTTTACTTTCGTTTATGGTCATTTCGCCACCATACACACGCCCCTTTGATCGTTGCCTTTGCCGCTCGATCCCCTCCGTCTCTTAACACACTCAAACTCAAGTAAAACCAAAAAAAAAAGAAGTTGTTCACCTGTTGACTACTTCTGGTATTACGCAGACAATGCCGCAGACGTTTGCCTCTTCACTGTCATGGTTGATGTCTGGTTTTTGGTATTTGTGCTTCATTGCCTCTGTGGGGTAACGTTGCGTTGCCTGCATTTTGGTGGCAAGTTTTTGTTGTTACGCAGTCGCTTCGATGGTAATCATGACTTCAGATGTGCCCCTCACCTTTAGTAGCGGCCAACGATAATCGACGTCGTTAACGAAAAATAAAATATATATATAAATATGCAAAGGTCTCTCATACTGTTGGGGTGTTATGTGACTAATCTTCTGTCTCTCAATGCTGCACCCAGTTGCGACAATGGGCCTGCAGCGACATTGCTTTTTGCGTCGCGTGCGGAAATGACCAAATTTTGCTGGACGGCTACTGCCTGCTGGCGACTGTTGTAACAGTCCCAGTTGATCCAAGTTGTTTCAAGTGGTTGCGTTATCTTTAAAAACGATTGCTTCCTTTCCCGACTGCCCCATCAAAAATGAAATCAAGTAGAAATTTAACCCAAGCCGGACCACATCGAAATAATAAATTCAATTGTGCAATTTGTATTTTGAGTTATTTTTTACACTTGCTTAGGTTTTTTTGTGGGTCTGTTCGTTCAATAAAATTGGCACCTCAAAAGGCCAATAATGCAATCTGAGCTTAGAAATTTCTTTTTCTGCAAAGTCATTTCTGGGAAATGCAAGTCTTGGACTGACAGTAGTATGGGTTTTGAGTTCATTAGCTTCGTTTGGAGAACTTTAATTTGTCTATTTATATGCAGGTCATGGATCTAATTTCGCTGTTGTACTTCCAGTTTTATAGTGTAGGGTTTTTTTGTATTTTTATAGGCACCAGCGGCGACATTGACCGATTAAACCAGCGCCAACAATTGCGAAAGAAGATTTTTGTCTTAATCAGTAAACAACATTTCATAAATGTAAGAAAGTAAACATAAGTTGTAAATAGTTAAAGATGTTAATGATTGCATTAGAAAATCCGTTGCCTCCGTTCTGTCGTCTCAAAATGATTGCGTTTCATACGCCTTTTCAGGCGAGGAAACAGAAAAAAGTTCGGGAGGGGACACATCTGGGCCGTTGGGCGGCTGTGGAAGCGTTAGGATGCCCGTCTTGGTCAGGGAGCAGTTACGCAATTTCTAGTCGTCAGTGAGCACTTTTGGGACCATCTTCGCGCACACCTTGCGCATGTTCAAATGCTCCGTCACAATGTCATGAACCACAGATTTTGGTAAGTTTAACATCTGGGCAAATAATCGAATACTTAGTCGACGGTCTGAGTTTAAAACTGTGCGCACACAAGTCACATTGTCGGTGTTTGTCGAAGTCGAAGGTGTTCTTAAACTTATAAATAACAAGTGAGAAAGTCGGTCAAGCCCGACTATAATATACTCTGTACCTCTCTCTCTCTCTCTCTCTCCCTCTCCCTCTCTTTCTCTCTCTCTCTCTCTCTCTTCCTCTCCCTCTCTTTCTCTCTCTCTCTCTCTCTCTCTCTAAGATTGTGCGGCGTTGGTTGTGAAAGGGTGGATGGTGGGTGGGGGTGGCCGGGAGTGATTCAGATTCACTTATTTGCTCATAACTTGAGAACCGCTCATCCGATCTTTATCATTTCTTTGGCAAATCGATACATATTCCTAATGACTAACTATCTCTAGAAGGTACAAATCATCTATCTACAAAACTGTGGGAGATATGACGTTTTTTCAAAATTGTGGGGGCGGGAGGGGGCGTGGCAAAAATTGAAAATAAACTTGAGCTGCCTGCAAGTATAAGAAGCATTTGTCCCATACAAGTCAAACCTCTATCTCTTACCATCTCTGAGATCTGTTTGTTCATACAGACGGACAGACGGACGGACAGACAGACGGACAGACAGACGGACAGACAGACGGACAGACAGACGGACAGACAGACGGACAGACAGACGGACAGACAGACGGACAGACGGACATGGCTATATCGACTCGGCTGTTGATGCTAATCAAGAATATATATACTTTATAGGGTCGGAAATGATTCCTTCTCCCTGTTACATACTTTTGCACAAACTTAATATACTCTATGTACCTTCGGTACAGAGTATAAAAATAAAAAATGTTTCATGTATTAATTTACTTCTTAACATTATGAAAACAAAACAATCAATATTCAATATACTGATATTATATAAATCACACTCTGAGATCAGTTGCTTTCCTATATTTACAAGTCTTTGACAGACCACACATAATTTGGATCTGTACTCGTACAGAGTTCCTTACCATAGCATTATTTTGATACTGAATCAAATTCGATTTTACGCCGAAGCAGAACTTGTGAAGGGACAATATATTTCTTACAAATCCTGCTATTCCCCGTTTTTTACTTTTGCCACTTCTTCCGAAAATAAAGATATCTCCTGTTCTTTTTTAAACCAGCTTCAGTTAACTTTTAACGTGGGCCCATTGAGAAATAATTTCATCTGGATCCGATTCACATAAGTACTCAAAGTTTTTAATTAGTGGCATTATATCGGTTTCTTCGCTAGAAATTACAATGGCTGGTGTGATTATATGAGAGATTTAATATCCTCTCGGATACTTGCGTACCGTTTTCCTTTACTTTTAAAGTTGCGGATTTCTTCATACACCGGCTATCCATATATTGTTGGGCTTTAAGACCAACAAAAAATGTTGTTCAACGGTCAACCATTAAGAATTTAAGTCGGTAACATTAAAGCGACTAAGGGTCCGTATTCTTTGAGTATGAGCGAGTAACAAAATTATTGAGAATACTTTTAAGTAGATTCTAGTCTTATATAAAGGAAAGGTAAGCAAATACGTTCTGATTGAAACTCCGTGTTTAAATCATTAATAATTTAAGAAGATATTTTAAAAAGTAGAAAAAACTTTTAATTTCAGGTTTAATCATTAAATTGACTATTTCTTTTGGCTTAATATTGTTGACTTCTAGGGTCTGATCTAAGAAAAATAATTGGAGAGCATCCTACTGCTCAAGCATTCGCCCAATAACTTTTTCTAAGGACAGCTATCATTTCATTGCTACTCCCAAAATTTCGTGTGGTTTTACTTCGAAGTATTCTTGGAAATAGCTTCCCAATAACACAAGGGCTATTCGGTTTGCCACATCAGTTGTTTCGTCGACAATTAGGGAAAGCTTCGAGATTTTAGTTCAAGTTTCAATGCGTTTTATGGATTTCTTGCCAAGTTCCTTGGATATTTGCGTGGATATTCGCCCACACTTGATGTCCATAGCCATTTTCGAGTCAGGACAAGTTCCTTGGATATTTGCGTGGATATTCGCCCACACTTGATGTCCATAGCCATTTTCGAGTCAGGACAGCACACGCTACAAAAAAGTCCATTAATACAAATGGAAGATTGTGCATCATAAGGAACCTTATGAGCGCATATTCCGCATTGTGAACCTGCTTGTTGTGTGAAGTTTTTTCACTTGTAAAGTCATATATTTGTACTTGGCTTTCCTTTTTTTTACAAATTAGCTAAACACTTTATATCACTACCTCTCTCTCAAAAACCATGCGTGAAATACAGTATTCCGAGTATTAGCGATGGGCAAAGGTTCCGATTATTTACAGAGTTGCATGCCGTGGTTTCGAAAGTTTTCAGAGTTGACAGGGAAAAATATCCAGATCTACATTAGGTCCTGAATAATGTTCCAACTTTTTCGCTTAAGCCAATTATAAGCCAAAAAGAGCCAAAAAGACCACAATAAAAAAGTGCCAGTGCACCAAAAGGAAAAAAAACACCAGTTTTGGGGCCAACACAAACCCTGGAGGGGTACTCTCCGAATAAAGACGCTAGATTTAAAAACAAAACAGATTTCCTCACTAGAACTACTATTTCGACCGAGCATTCATATGGTAGCTTTATGCAGTAGTCATCTAATTTGGATCAAACTTGACAGAACTGTGTAGTAGCATATAATATTGATCAGTACCAAGTTGGTTAGCGATAGTATTCAAAACAAAAATATTTTCCTTACTAAGACTTTTTTCAGACCTTTTTTTTGTATGACAGCTATAGTATAAAGCTGTCTGATTTTCATCAAGATTTGTGGATTTATGAAAAAGCATAGGAAACTTATAAATAAAAACAAAAAGGTTTTTCTCACTAAAACTTGTTTTTCGACCGAACGTTTCTATGCAGCTATAAGCTATAGTCGGCTGATACTGCCGGTTCCGACAAATGTGTAGCGTATTTGTACCAAAAGACTTGGTGCAAAGTTTGGTCACTATAGATTTAAAACTGACGGAGGAGATAGCAACTGACAGACGGACATGGTTATATCAACTCAGCTCGTCATGCTGATCAAGAATATCTATAGACGATCACACAAAAAGAGTCTAAAAAGTGTCAAAAAGGCACTTTTTGTAACCATAAGCTCAAATTACTAAACATCTCGACGCGATGGACCATTTCTGAAAATAGATTAATGTTCAGCACACTAAAGTTATCTAGAATCAACACCAACCCTTCAAAACACTGGACCTTGTTGCCTAGTGTTATTTAAAACAACAATTAACCAAATTCAAATGCCTGCAAATTATAGGGGACAGTGCATTGTGACCGTTTGACATTATATGGTATTTTGGCGTTGAACAATTACACTGGACCGTACGCTACCCTCCATCGGAATTAGCTGTTAATTTCGCTAGAGGACGGCTTAGTTTGTCCAAAAAAGTAGGGGCAGCATTGTCCGAATATTTGTTAGTTATTTCTTAAATTTGTATATTTTAACGACCTTTATGATAGTAAAATCTTCCATATTTTGCTGGCTCGAGGTCTCGAAATTTTTGCACATAGCTTTCAAAAACAGGAAAACAACACACCACAAAGAAGGCTAGTTAATCGTACAGCTGTTTCATTGGTATCACAACCAAATCATCAGCGATATTTGCTTTATTCTGCTATCAACAAACAACCGTCTCTCCATGCCTGCGCCGTTAAAATCGTTTGGGAATTCCAATGCGACTTATCAACAAAAACCGGCATTGCGAGACAGCGATAAGCTGAGAGATGTTCGTGGACATACATGGCTATATCGACTAGGGTGTTGATGCTGATCAATAATGAACTATTGGATTTCCCATTACAGCTTAATACAGTAAATTCCTGGATACAAATCCAAATTTTGATAAAAATGAAGAAAAACAAAACGTCCCTTTTGCGCAGATAATTTTTGTTTACTTATTTTCGCGATTTGGAAACCAAAAAAGTTTTTTAAAATTTAAAGTGTAAATAATTTTAAAGTTTGGGATCGGATGTTAATTTACAGATTTTTAAATATTTTTATTACCAATGGCTTTAAATAGCGAGCAATTTAAAATAATTAAATTTTTAAAATAGCTAAATTTTCAAAACGTTTCCCGCGAATTCAGAATATTTCGGCAAAATGCAGGCAATACGTGTATATACATATACATTAGGGTGTCCCAAGACAAAAGGAAAAGATTTTTTTACGCGAAATTAAATACGCATACATTCCCTCTATTGTTATTCCGTTTGACCTCATTGACTCAAAAAATAAATATTATTGCGATTGGACAACGAAACCCCTGCCGAGTTAATGCCAAACTTTTTAAATGTAAATTTGTACTGACATACCATAGGAGGAATTCAGAATTTAATTATACACTTGAAAAGTGTATTATAATTTGCCCGAAGTTTGCAACGCATAGAGGAATCATCTCCGACCACATAAAGTATATATATTCTTGATCAGCATGACGAGCTGAGTCGTTGGCTTTGTCCGTCCTTCTGTCCGTCCGTCCGTCTGTCTGTTTCTACGCGAACTAGTCCCTCAGTTTTGGAGCTATCGGCTGAAACTTTGCACAGTCTTCTTTTACTGCCGCTGCTAATATGTCGGAACCGACCGGATCGGATGACTACTTCTTGTAGCTGCCATACAAATGTTCGTTCGGAAAATGGGTTTTAGTAAGAAAAACTGTTTTGTTCTCAATATTACTGCTCTCAAACACGGTCATGAATAATATGTAATGTTTTTAAGTGATCTGCAAGTTTGGTCGAAATCGCTAACCGTGAGACAACTATTAATGTATCAAAACTTCGGTACAGACGAAGTTTTACCATAGGAGGAATTCAGAATTTAATTTTTATTACTTAATTACCACTTTTAGAGCTGCGTAATTTTACTGACATATTGACTGATTGAAAACAACATTTTTGATGTTTTGTAGGCGTTTGTTCGCTACTTTAAAATTTTTGGGTCAGAATTAAAAGTGAAGTGGTGCATCTTCATACTATATTGTCTTTACTATAACCAAATGACAAGTAATTAAAAGCACATCGACTCGTTTGGTCGAATCAGCCTCAGAGAGTAGGTGCTTAGATGTATTAATGTAAGTCCGCACGGGTTACCGTGGCCTTAGCTTCTTAAAATTTTATTTATAACTGTTTGACTAAAAAGTAAAACATTTAAAGGGTATGCGTAATGCCCATATGACACTTGCCGATATTGGTGACCGAGTGATCGCCAATAATAAAAACGAGACAACAGTAGCGAAAATAGGACAAAACGAGAAAGGCAAAGCTAACTTCGTCTGTACCGAAGTTTTGATACACTTGAAATAGCTTGTCTCAACGGTTAGCGACTTCGACTAAACTTCGCAGATCAGCTTAAAAACATTACATATTACCCATGACCGTGTTTGAGAGCAGTTATATTGAGAGCAAAACAGTTTTTCTCACTAAAATCCATTTTCCGACCGAACATTTGTATGGCAGCTACAAGAAGTAGTCATCCGATCCGGTCGGTTCCGACATATTAGCAGCGTGCAGTAAAAAGAAGACTCTGTGCAAAGTTTCAGCTCGATAGCTCCAAAACTGAGGGACTAGTTCGCGTAGAAACAGACAGACGGACAGACGGACGGACAAAGCTTAATCGACTCAGCTCGTCATGCTGATCAAGAATATATATACTTTATGTGGTCGGAGATGATTCCTTCTATGCGTTGCACACTTCTGGGCAAAATTATAATACACTTTTCAAGTGTATAAAAAAGATAATTAAGTGTTGGTTGTCGTCACACATAGCTTTCGATGCAGGATTATTTAACTACTCGCATCGAAAGAAGCGTTTACCATCATACATTATCGTGTTGGCGGCCAATATTGTTTTTGTCGGGAACAATATTGGCAGCCAATACTAGAACTGCTTTGCCGACACTCTGCTTGCAGTTGACATCAGGGGCCAATTTCTTTGGTTACAATTTTATATAAGGTGTCTATAGCTCAACTCTTCTTTCACAATATTGGCAACCAATATCGGCAAGTGTCATATGGGCATAAAGAAAAATGACTTTAAATTAAATTTAAATTAATGAAAAAAGGGCATAACTCTGGAACTATTGGATTTTACATTTACAGCTTAATACTGTAAATTCCTGGATACTAGACCAAATTTTGAGAAAACGAGAAGGCCAAGCTAACTTCGTCTTTGCCGAAGCTTTTATACCCTTGCAAATGTTTTAATACATCAGAGTTTAAGAACGCCAGCATTAAGACAAACAAGTTTTTCTCATTAAAAACCACTTTTCGACCGATAGTTCCTATGACAGCTATAAGATATAGTCATCCGATTTTGACCAAAACTTCCAAATCTGTATAAAAGCATATAATATTAATAATCGCTGATGTGAGACACGTTAACATTAAAAACAAGAAAGTTTTTCTCATTAAAACCCACTTTTCGACCGATAGTTTCTAAGACAGCTATAAGATATAGTCATCCGATTTTGACCAAAACTTCCACATCAGTATAAAAGCGTATAATATTAATATTCGCTGATGTGAGACACGTTAACATTAAAAACAAAAAAGTTTTTCTCATTAAAACCCATTTTTCGACTGATAGTTCCCATGGCAGCTATAAGATATAGTCATCCGATTTTGACAAAAACTTCCAAATCTATGTGAAAGCGTATAATATTAATAATCGCTGAAGTGAGACACGTTAACATTAAAAACAAAAAAATTTTTCTCATAAAAACCCACTTTTCAACCGATAGTTCCTATGGCAGCTATAAGATATAGTCATCCGATCCGGTCGGTTCCGACATATTAGCAGTGTGCAGTAAAAAGAAGACTCTGTGCAAAGTTTCAGCTCGATAGCTTGAAAACTGAGAGACTAGTTTGCGTAGAAACAGAATAATGAAAAAAGGCCATAACTCTGGAACTATTGGATTTCCCATTTTCAGCTTAATGCAGTAAATTGCTGGATACAAGACCAAATTTTGAGAAAAAAATGAAGAAAAAAAAACGTCCCTTTCGCGGCAATTAATTTTTGTTTACTTATTTTCGCGATTTGGAAACCAAAAAAAAATTGTTAAAATTTTAAAGTGTGAATAATTTGAAAGCTTGGGTTCAGATGTTAATTTACAGATTTTTAAAATATTTTTATCACCAATGGCTTTGGATAGCAAGCAATTGAAATTAATTAAATACTCTGAGATTTTACAAATAACGGGGTGAAACAAGGTTGCCTACTGAGTCCGCTTCTGTTTGCATTATATGTTGACGACATAGTTATGGCACTGCCAGGAGGCGTCAAGTTTGGAGACCAAACAGTAAAGATCTTGATGTATGCGGATGGTGACATGACAAAACGCCCACGGACATAAGGCCCATATGAAAAATTTCGATCACTACTTTGAAATATAATTCCAAATTTTTCTGGGCCTTTTGACCGGACATAAAGCCCATGGGTGTAATGTCCGTATTCAAATTTAAGTGACATTAAATACACAGTGCTGAATATAAAATTTAACAAATTTTTGTTTTCCACAGAGTGTTTACAATTTTACTCCTTTAAAATGGACATAGAAACAGGATTCGGAATTGCTCTCGGGAGCCAGCTCTCAGGAGCCAGCTCTCGCTCTCAGCTCACTACACTCGGCTCCTGGCTCTGAGCTGAGAGCCACAACACTCTGCTGTGAGCTGTGAGCCACAGCTCGTGAGCTGGGAGCCATCAACCGGCTCTCGGCTCGCGAGCTGGGAGCCATCCACCGGCTCTCGGCTCGTGAGCCCCAGCTCTCTGTTCTACGCCGGGAGCCACAGACTGTGTGTTTCGCGAGTTATTTTATCCCATTTACCGTGACCGTCGACTTTTAAAATCGCGAAATAATACCAAAGAGGATTAAAAATAGTAAAAAAATGAAGAACGTTAACACCAATCAAGTGAAAAATCCTGGAAGGATCAATGCATGAGCGCAATATGTAGCTAACGGATCTCCATGGTAATAAGACCGCTAAATACTTAAGAAACTGCTTTTAAAATTTACAAATGACCACACATAATAACATTGCCATGAATGGCGCTCATGTATTGATCCTGGCACTTTCCACTGGTTTGAAGTACATTTTGCTTGGCATAGTTACTATTTTTGATCCTCTTTGGTATTTTTCCGCGATTGAATGACTTGTCAGTAACGGAAAGTGGTTTGAAACGATTCTTATGACCTTGGCCATATTCTTTAGCATTGGTCTTCCATGGTGTTTATCGCGGTTGAGTATTGTCAAATTCATGGCAATGTTATTATGTGTGGTCAATTGCTTACTCGAAAAGCAATTTCTTAAGTAATTAGCGGTTTTGTTACCATGGAGATCCCTCATTAACGAATTGCGCTTATGCATTGATGGTTTTCCAAGCATTTTTGACTCTGTCCACTTTAGGCCGCTGATATGCAAGAGACATCTAGTTCGTTTTCAAATTAAAGCGCCATATTTCTGGCTATAATTTCAACATTTTTATTAAACTGGGCAAAAAGTCCGACGAGATGTGGGCCTTATGTCCGAATATAATGTGGACATAAGGCCCATAACATTTATAAATTTAATTTCGATGCATACTACGATTAATTTTGATATGGGCCTTTTGTCCGTGGGCGTTTTGTCATGTCACCATGCGGATGACATGGTCTTATTAGCCGAGGACGCGGCAACACTACAAAAAATGATTAATGCGGCACAAAGGTATTGCGACACCTGGGGATTGCAAATAAATATCCAAAAATATAAGGTGATGATAATAAAGGAGCGAGGAAGAACAGCCAACGATGAGCAGTGGATGCTAAATGGGGAGAAACTCGAGGTGGTTAAGCGATTCAAATACCTAGGAGTTACACTTACACCTAATATGAACTTCGCAAAACATATTGCCGAAAAACTCGCAGATGCAAAGAAGGCGCTGAATAGCACTTGGAATTCTCTTCTCGGCAAAAAGCACGTTTATCATAGCACGAAATTTAAAATGTTTGAAGCAACCGCCAAAGCGATAATGTGCTCTGCAGTACAAGTCTGGGGTTACCAGTACTACGATAAGGTGGAGCAACTGCTGCGGTTCTACATAAAGAAAATGTTTCGTCTCCCAACCAATACCCCAACATACGCCATTCACCTTGAAACTGCGTACGCAGGATTTTTTCAGGGGGGGTTTCTGAACAAAAATTTTAGTATAGTAGTATTTCGCATATAAAAATGATAAAGTTTGGGGGTTAAACGCATAGTTATGGTACGCCACTGAAACAAGGTGATGCATATGCCGGAAAACAGATTCGTTACGAAACATTTACTTCGCTCCAAATCGCAATTCTTCTCGACATGGGTAACACTAGCTGGAAAGCACAATATTCATTGGAATGAAAGTGACGTTCACGACTGGCCCAAAATGCAACAATCAATTATCCAAAGGGAGGAATTAGAAGCCAGAGCAAACTACGAGCAGAAAGCAATCCAGAGTAGCACCCGAAACACATACAAATTATTGAACCACAACTTAAACGAACAAAATTATTTCAACGACATTTATGACTCCTTCAGCATATCACTAATATTTAAGGCACGAGTTGAACTGCTCGCCTTAAATTTTATGCCACATATACCGACAGCAAACGAAGAATGTTCTCTGTGTAACCTACGGGTTAGAGAAGACGTTTTCCATATTATCGCAATATGCCCCATTCTTAGGGAACTCAGGCGGTTACACTGGAGGAAGTCATGTTTAACAAAGGAAGAATACTTGGCTGTTCTAAACGGTGAAGACTGGCACTTTCTAGCTGAGTTCTTAAAGGAGACTCTGAGATACCGGCGGAATATTATCAACGAGAATACTTGAAGGGGACCAGCACTGTCACTAAAAAGGAACGATGTAGTATCTCGCGACGAGCGGGGCAGCTGCATGTAGTACTCGAACGTGGCAGGCATCCTCGAAGTAACTTTTTTATATCTTTATATAATAATAATAATAAAAAATTATTTTTATTTATTTATTTATTTATTTAGTCGACAAAAAAAAGCTGTCAACTCAATTACACATACATTATAAAAGCCTTATTGACAAAGAAAGCCTAACAAAGAAAAACTAACAAAATTACAGAATAACTAATAACGACTCTGACACGATGGGGGAATTTTATTTGCCCGTCCGGCCAGCTATGCCCCGATTCACAGCCAATTGTAGTCAGAGACGTTATTAGAGCTACCAAAAACTTTAATGATATGGAGATAGAGAAGATGAAGAAAAAAAAAAAAAAACCAAAACCTAAATAGGAGCGAAGGAAAAATAAAATAATAAAATAATAAAACTAAAATAAATCAGATATAAAGAGAACAAATTTAAGAAAAGAGAAAAAGCAAGCTATACACATGTATGTTAGACTGGTCCAGATATAATTAATTCTGTGAATTGCAAACTATCCCTACGGATTCTGGCAGTACACACTTCCAACAAAAAGGCCTTAATTAAATACCGATAAAATACTAGATCCGTATTTTTCTCTATTGTTATCGATAGCTCCCTGAATAATTAATTTTAATTATTTCGTGAGATTTGAATAATTTTCCTATCAATGATTGAGCGCAGTTTTCAAAGCAAGCTACAAAACACCGTGAGACTTCAACCAAATTTAAACTGGGTAATAATTATGAATTTAATCATTACTAAATTATCATATCTGCTAATAACGCCCCCATAGCCAGAGGTGGGCTGTTAAAAACGCATGTTAATCCTTTGCATTTATTAATTGTGAAACTTATAATTTAAAATTAAACCAAAAACAACGCTCTAGGCAATGTGGCCATATTACATGCATACATCTAACCATCTGGTCACACTGTCACTAAACAAAAGAATTGTCACTTTTGGTATTTTTGTTTTGGCAGTTCTTTGTAGGAAGTGTATACTACGCTTAAGCCAAAAATTACATGTTGTGTTTTTTGACTGTCCTTGCCTTGTTTGACTCTTTTTAGACACGTTTTGTTTTGACTCACTTTGATATTATCGGAAAGTACTCCTTTTTATCTTTGAAACTAATTCTTCGACTTTTTTTAATTAAGATATTTTTAGTAATTGTATTCGAGTTCACAAAAAACCAATATATATTTACTGTCCCAAAGTATGCAATTTGTTTTATTAAAAATTTTCATTGAAATTCTGTACAAATTACTAGCCTGCTGTACAGTTTTAGCAAGGCATACCTTTAGGCAGTTGACAAATTTGTTATTTTATTATTATCGAGACTACGCATTCAAAGTGGTATATTTATCTAGAAAGAGTCAAATAAGTCATTTTTGCAACTTTAAGCTCAAATTAATAATTATCTCAACATGATGGACGATTTCTCAAAATAAATTCGTGTTTAGTACAACCCTTCAACCCTTCAATATACTGGACCTTGTTTTCTAGTGTTATTATCATTATTTTCAAAGGGACTATTCTAGCGCTTTTCTGTTTCACCGAAAAAAAGTTATGCTAAGGCTAGAATGACACTTTCAATTTTAAGAGACAATTACTGTCGCATTTTTTTATTAATACACTAAATTTACTGCTGTGTATCATTCCAGCCTCTTCAAATACATTCAGCGGCATATTCAAGCATGCACTGACCCGCTTACACCAACGACTTTTTCCATTAGACGAATTATTGTGACTAAAATTGTCCTTTCTAAAAATTTATGTTTCCAGCCTAAAGCCTAGTACGGAGGGCCTTCGAATTTTCCTTCAGCAGTCAAATTCCATATAAAAAAATTTTTTGGGAATTTTTTTTCCCCCCTTTTTTTTTTTGGTGGGGGGGGAAAGCCAAGCAATACACACAAGGAATTTTGAGAGTTGCCACATCGACGAACCGTGTGGACTGTACCGAACAGCTGATATTTCTCCCAGAGATATTGTGAAGTCATTTATTCCTTGTGTCAGTTGTCAAAAAGCAAGGCAAAAGAAAAAATAAATGGAGTGCAAGACTAAAAATCGTCTGCAAAATTTAAGTTATGACGACAAAAATGCATTAAAAGGCCTGTATCCAGCACTGCGGAAAATTCCTGCCAGGAATTTGCTATTTATTTCTTGTGTGTGTGGAACATAACTAAAACAGTGTGACCACGCACCGGAAAGGTGGAAGGTCACTCTGATCAATCAGCTGTTAAGCACTGTTAACTATTTGAATTTAAATAAATTAAAAAAATACAAATAATATTTTCTGGAGGAAGCATGCTGCTCGGAGTATGTGCTACACACTTTATACTTGGGGATGATAAACCGATGACATGATACTTTGCTGTGTCCCGGATGGCACAAAACATCACTGCAGCGTGTTGTTAACTGCATTACTTTATAATGCAATCTTCTCCAAAATAGTATGACCTCTTGGTTGTATGCCAATCAAATGAAGTCTCTCATCGTATGATGCCTAAACTCATTCGCATTTATATTAGAGATTTTGTGGCCGGATCAGTACCTTGGTTTTGGTCGATGGGCGAACTGCTGGAACATAGCCAAAACCAAAATTACTTAAGTGCGACTCCTAGGATCAAGAGTCCCATACATATATAGATACCGCGGTACCTTGGCATGTCTCTGGACCGCCGGTTGACCGGGAAAGTCCATGTGACTCGGGCAGTAGCTACGGCATTGGAGCTCCATTGGCTTCTTAGTCGTAGTAGCGGTTTATCTGGGCGATCCCGTTATGGGGTACGGCATGATCCACTGCCCTCAAGAAACTAGAGTCTTTATGTGGTGCATACAACTACATATATATACATATCCGCGGTGTGGACGCTTTGCCATTATGCGCCCAAACCAATATGCACACCAGCAGGAATCATGACCAATTGGTGCACCACACCAACAGATTTGCCTATGATCTGGCGACACACAGATTGAGAAGGCGTCTTAAACAACGACATCTCTCCGAATTTTTTGTCTATAGACAGCATCCCTCTGGCGGCCTCATCAATTTGGCATAAGTGTGCCTTTGGCACCATCCCCTACCAATCGTTGCATGGTTGATGATGGTTCCCCAGCCAGATGACAGCTCATAATAAAAAAATATAAAAGCATTCCCCCCAAAGTGTTCGCTCATCACATCCAAAATAATTGTTGGCAATATATTCCTGCGCTGTGTATCAGCTGTTCTCTCCATCCACACACGCTATCGATATGCCAACTATCGATAAGAAACTGTGGATTACGTTCATGTTGCTGGATACACAAGCAACGAAAAGGTAAACTAAAAATTCCTGCCACAGTTTTTTTTATATGAAGTTTGACAGGAATTTTTAGTTTCCGCGGTGCTGGATACCCGGCTTTATACAAAAAATACAAATCAGCTGGCCAATTTATTTAATTTCTGATTTTGTTATTTTCTTTTGAGTTTACCTGGTCACACTGCCTTTTACATTCCACAAAAATGTATTCTTCATCCAAAGGAACTGAAATATGTGAAAATGATATTTAAACAAGTGAGAAAGTCGGTCAAGCCCGACTATAACATACTCTGTACCCAGTGTATATGCTGAATGCGTCGCTGCCACTGTGTTCAACCCTAAGTTTTTTTCTCTCTCTCTCTTTCTCTCTCTCTCTCTCTCTCTCTTTGATGCATGCAATGCGGTGTTGTTTGCGTGTGCCTTGGAGGCGTCTATATTACACTTTTTTCTCATAACTTGACAACCGCTCATCCGATCTTTATCATTTCTTCGGCAAAAAGATAGATATTAATAATGACTAACTATCTCTAGAAGGTACGAATCATCTATCTACAAAACTGTGGGAGATATGACTTTTTTTCGATATTGCGGGGGCGGGAGGGTGCGTGGCAAAAATTGAAAATAAACTTGATCTGCCTGCAAGTATAAGAAGCATTTGTCCCATACATGCCAAACCTCTATCTCTTACCATCTCTGAGATCTGTTTGTTCATACGGACGGACAGACGGACAGACGGACATGGCTATATCGGATCGGCTGTTGATGCTGATCAAGAATATATATTCTTTATAGTGTCGGAAATTATTCCTTCTTCCTATTACATACTTTTGCACAAACTTAATATACTCTATGTACCTTCGGTACAGAGTATAAAAAAATGGATATTAAAGTGGATATTTCGAATAACCATTCTAGGGGAATCTTTTTTTCTTTGGTGCATTACCTTATATGGTGGGAATTGTTTCCTTCAGCCTGTTACGTACATTTTCAGGACTTACGTATACCCTTTTTAATCTTCGAGTAACGCGTTTCTGCGGGAATTTAAATAACACTTTACTAAGCTTTAAAATTCAAGAGACCAGTTTCGTTAGCTTCTGAACGTGTAATCAAGGATCTATAGCACTAGGCTTGTTATGGGTGGCGCTATTGTTTATTATAAACGTTTAATTCTATTCTATAGTTAAAAACAAAAAATCCACTTCACTTTCGTGGCGAGTTGGACTCTCTGGCGCACAATAATAAACAGATAACAACATAATTTCTTTGATTTTCTTGAACCGAGCTGAACTTTTAGGATCGGAGCAGGTTCAGGTTAGATTTACAGTATTAAATTCGCATGTTAAATTCTGAGTTCAGCAACCCACTGGCCGCCACATTCTGTTCTGTGGGTGAGGGGGAGCAGCAGACATTTCAGCGGACTTTGTGATCCAGCTGGCATTAGCTCCCGATGGCCTATTAAATTTTACTGGTGTCTGTTTTTCCACTCGATTTCTTCCCTCCGAAAAAATCAGATATGATGGCGCCAATTTATGGCATTAAAAGAGCTGTTAAATAAAGCGTATTTGTGTTTTAACAGCCTTAACATACTTTCAGGGAGTACTTGAAAATCTAATCCTGCATTGCCTACTTTTAGGATAAACGGTTAATTTATTAAAGAAATCTCTTCGAAAATTTCCCCCATTAACTTTCGATATTGTATTTCCAAACCAAATTGTACCTACCACAATGTTTAAACCCTTTCCAATTGGATTTATCAATTTTATTTAATTTATTTATTGTACAATTAAAAGCATAAGCATAATACTATTTTACTACTCAAGTGTAATGGCTAAATGGTCTATGATTGGATGTGCATGTTACATTTATATTCAGAAGTGTAATAATTGCTAATGCTAATTGAATAGGAGTTGACAAATGGAAAGAGAGCTAGACTTACACAACAAGGGACAACAAAACACAAAGCGATAATCAAATATTTTTGTACAGGACAAGACCTCTTCTTGCTTTTGGTATTTACAAGGCCTTAGAAACTAACTGCAACTTATGTTAAGCTTAGTCTAAAGTCTTTTGAATGCAATTCCAACAAAGTTGTGTGTTTTGGGATGGTGTGGGGTGGGGGAGATCACTGAGCCTAAGAGGTGGCCATCAATTTGGCTGCTTGGATGACATTATGCTGATGATGATAGCCAGCCAATTCGCTGGCGGCTCCACCCGCCATGGCAGCCGACGAGGCGGCGGCTGCACCACCCAATGCCCCAAATGAGGCACCAAAATAGCAATTGTTCACATAGTCATAGTTGGTGGCATTTGTCTCTGTCTTGACCCCGTAGGCTGCTGCTGCGGCTGCTGCATGCAAATGATGATGAACCCCCACACTGTGGTGACCATGCGAACTTCCCGAAGCGGCAGCAGCCGCTGCGTGCAAATGATGATGATGATGCTGATAGTGGGGTGAGGGTGTGCCATTGCTTAAAGTGGGCGTGTCTGCAGCGGCTGTTGTGTTGCTACTGTGCGTCGTATAAGCAGAGGCGGCTGAACTGCTACTGGGAGTGTACAACTGGGAGCCACTGTTTCCATGCAATTGCCTGGAACTATGCTGTGACTGATGACCAGTTCCTCCACTGCTGCTGGTCAGGCCATGACCATGTTGCTGGTGTGACGCCTGTTGCTGCTGCTGCTGCTGTTGCTGCTGCGCCTGCGTCTGGGCGTAGTGAGGAAAGCATTGCTGATGCGCTTGCTGTTGCTGCTGCTGCTGGTGTTGCTGGACATGGTGCTGATGTGTTAGCAGACTGCTGGCCATTGAGCTGCCTGCCAGGCTACTCTTAAGATCTGTGTGCAGCTTGCTCAGGCCATGACTAAGCGAGGGCTTGAGATCTGTGAAGGGAATTGATTGTAAAAGACTTAGGAACAGTGAGGAGTACTATACACATACCATGCTCCTCCTTGCACTCCTTGATGGCCTCAAGAGCTGCACTCGAACTGCTTCCCGCGGTTGCTCCCCCACCGCCACCACTGCCCGTTTTCTTGGGCTTTCGTTTTCTGGTCTGAATGCCATCCTTGCGCATGGCCAGCGGACGATTCACTCCATGCAGTTTGTAGTACAAACCACAGGCATTGCACACGGGTTCACCATCATTATTCCGCCTCCAGAGTGTGGTGGTGCGTGTACCGCAATTGGTACAACACAAGCCCAAGCGACGTGTGGCTGTCTGCGTGGCAGGAAAAAGAGAATGTTAGTTTTTTAGGGGTCCAACTCCAAAGTGATGGAAATGGCTACTCACTGCACTCACCAGGCGCTTGCTGGGCTTAATCAGCGGCCGATTCATTCCATTCATCTTGTGATACAGACCGCAGGCATTGCACAGATAGTGTCCGGTGCCATCGCGTCGCCAGAGCGGAGTGGAAATGGCACCGCAATTGACGCATTCGCGTCCCTCACCAAACTGAAAGTCCATGGCGCTCTCATAGGGCGAGGAGCGTTGAAACCCCGTCGGATCGTAGGCACTGCGCCAAGAGCCCATCATGACGGCCGCATTTTGTGTGTAGAACTGCGCCGGCAGTTGGGCATGTGCAGAGCCAAAGCTATCCGTGGTCCAGGCATTCTGCGCGGCACTACCAAAATGCGCGGCCACATGGCTGTACTGACGATTGGAGGGCACATAGACCGGCGCATTTACGGCCTGCTGATGATGATAGCCCGAAACACCCACACCGACTCCCACACCAGCGCCGGCTGCACTGCCCGCTGCCGCAAGATCTGTATAGGCGGCGGCTGCCACGGCACTTGAGTGATACATCTTAGAGCTGGCAGCAGCGGCAGCCGCGGCAACCTGCAGTTGCACGTTCTGATACTCGCCGCTGGACTGCGGATAGTCTCGCGTCGACTGCTGATCCGAGGTGGACTACAACGAGAGGAAGAAGATGGTAAACTAAATTAGGTATCTCTCTGTCTCTCTTTCTTTCACTCGGCTCCCATTGGGCGACACGCAGTGACGGGTAGCCATTTTGGTTTCAGTTCTTTGGACTGCAGTCGTCTGCACCAAAGAGAGCGGAACTCGTTTTCCCAAATGTTGCCCTTTCGGTATTCAACCTCAATTGATGGCGCTCTGCATCTGTGTGTATTTATGTATCTTATCTCAAGCTTTCCTTGCGTAGGTATTAAAAAAAGTAGGTGTGGGTTTTGCAAACAGAACTGGAACCATAAAGTCTAATTAATGATCATCATTTTGATCATAAAAATCATTTGATAATTTTATGGCTCAAAATTACTTAAAATTTAATAACGATAGAATACCAACTGATCATCTAGCAGAATTAGTTGCGGACAGTTAAAAAAATCCTTTCAGAGGGGCACACTAAAGCTGTGCGCTTGTTGTTGTACACTCAGAAAAAGAATTGTCTAGCAATGTTCCACATATAACGTATAAATTTTGTAAAAGTTTTGTTCTTAGAGTTATTAAAAGAATCCAGAAGAACTTATGAGATGGTTTTTAGGGGGCCTAGCTGTTGGACTATCGGACGGGTGGCAGGTTGCGGATAGCGAACGGCCCCTCCCCCTTCTCCTCTGGAGGACAAAGATCACCTCCCACCGGGGACAAGCGTTCCACGGAGACTGCCTGCCTTCAAGAGGACAAACAATATCACTAACCGAGAACCCACGAAATCCTGACCTTTGTACAGGAAAAAGGGTTGCTAGCAGTGTTGTAAACTAAGTAGGGGGGCACAACAGACAACAAAAAATAATAATAATAACACCTAAATTAAGTACGAAACATTCTATAATCAAAAAAGTCTTTTAGGGCCATTTTCAAGTCAATCTGTCACAAAAACTGACAAATAACTGCGTAATCTCAAAGATTATCTGACACATATCAGCTATTGAGGAGATGAGAAATCGGCCTCTAATGAAATTAAAAAGATAAAAAAAACTTTCTTAAATGAAGAACTTTTCGTGCTTTCAATAAATTGAAAAACTTTAGGAAACGAACGGCAAAGTTTGAGAAGCTCTTTCATGGCCAATTACTTCACAGCTGGCGCCAATAGCTGGTGAAGGTAGTCGGATATGTAAAAGCTATTTCTTAAAGAAGGAAAAAACTTTTTATTAGATGGTCTGAGGCTGTATTGAACCCACGCCTCCCGCACAGCAGCACAAATTAGGTGTTGCTTTAGAATTTTATGGTCTTAAGCCGAGTACTATTTTGTGCACTTTTGTGATGGGTGCTAGCACAGCTCTGAGAATGGCTTGATCTTTCGATCAAGAACAAAAATAACAAATATTATAAATTCGTTGTTTTTCCGTTTCTTTTAAGGCACAGTACGGAGTACTCCAAACTGTTTCGGCGCACAAAAAAGGAATTTATTGCGCGTGTGGATCCTAAAAACAAAGTAGTGTGCTGAGATAGCCAAAAAATGCAAAAGTCGCCAAAAAAGCCAATTTTCGATTTTGAAGTTGATCTAACCAAAGATTTATTGATATTATAGATGATGCATGTGAAACAAAAAACGATTGTTTTTGGGAGCTGACATTGGATGCAAATTTGTGCTTCTCGCTGCCTGTACGAGGAAACATATATTGAAATTTAGCTATACGTTTTCTAAATTAGCTATTCGACTGAGAGCAAAAGTTTATAGATATTATAGATGACACATGTGACGCAAAGAACGATTTTTCTTGGGAGCTGACATTGGATCCCACAAAAAAAAGTTTGTATGTGATGCGGTATCTATATATGAAGTGTCTTTGATCTAACACAGTTTTCCATAAGCTATTTGTGAATAAAAATTTATGTGTATTTAAAATCATGAATAAAAAAAAATGCAGAATATGATATATTATACCAATAGTTAAGGGTGTAGCCAGGGTGCACCTCTCTCGCACAAATCGTGTTGGAAGAGGAAGAAGAAAGATGAGGATGCCAAAAGTAACCAACAATGTAACACTACTTTTACACAGAATGGCACGTTCAATATATGGGTCATTCTTTTTCAAATCGGACGTTCTCAAAATTCAACATTTTTTGATTCAATAAACAAAATAACCGAAATTAGATCCAACGCTCCCACCGAAACGTGGGAACTAGACGTCCGATCTGCGTGATGTTGAAATTTTTAATAAAATTATAATTTGACTAGATATAGTAAAATGCTTTTTACCTATGTATACTTTAAGATAAACCAAACCCGAGAAATTTTTTTTCCATTTTGTTCTTTTGTTTATTGAAACAAAAAATGTTGAATTTTGAGACCCTTCGAAAAGAATGACCAGTAACGTTAAAGTCACTGAAAAGTGCTTACGATACAATGAGCCTGGCTGGTGGAGACCGGAGACCGGAATCTCCCAGAAACCCATTTGAAAAGCAAACTGAAATCTCACCCGGTTAATACAGCACTCCACGTCGAGACTCAATTTAGTACCCAGCAAGCCCCAAACTATGTTCAGGGGGTAAGGACTGGTGCCCGTATAGTTGTCAGGCCCGCGAAGCGAACCAGCATCTGTTTGAAAATTCTGAACCGTACCGAAAGGCGTAAAAGTAAAGGTAAGGTTCATGGAAAAACTAAACTTTACTAAATTTCAGGAAAAATCAAGTAAGAAAGTCGGTCAAGCCCGACTGTATTTCACACTGCACCGAGTAGTAGCAAAAAAGCAGCGCTGCTGCTGCACTGCGGCAGCGAACTCTCTTGTTTCAAAAACCAATAGGTGGCGCCACTACTGTCACCATTTGGAAGCACCGCGTTCATTTGGTCACAACTTAAGTATAGTTCATCCAATCTTTATTATTTCTTTATCGATAAATAATCTTTATTACTAAATATCTCTGGAAGGTATAAACTATCTAGCTACAAAACAGAGGGAGATAAAAGGTTAATTCCAAATTGCGGGGGTTTTTCTAATTGCCATACATGTCAAAACACAATCGGGGGTGCCACAGAAATTTCTAGAGATTTTGCCGAAGGTTGGTTTGTAAATCTCTCGAAAAAACCGTCGGTGCCACAGAACTTCGAGAAATTTCATTTTCTTATTAGAAAATCAAGTTAGAACACCAGATTTTCCAATTGAAGTTCCATCTCCAGAACAAAAAAAATTTCCCCTTTTTTAGACATGGGTTAATATGATGTTTAACTGAAATGTTTTGATTGTGTTTACTTGTTTTTGTCTTTTAATTTTTTTTATTTTTTTCTAAATATATTAAAATTTTAAAAATTTTTTGGTGCCAAAAAGGGGGTGTTGCAGCCCTTAATCCGCTGCCTTTCAAGTAGATGGCGCCACCATCGACACAGGGCGCTGAGCTTTGCTAAATCTCCTAACCAAACACGGGAGGTTTGAAACCAACCAATAGAAATTTCTGTGTCACCTAATAATTGGAATTCGGTTGGCATTTGGTTGGAAGAGGTTTCTGTGTCACCCCCGAATGTCTTACTATCTCTGAGATGGACATGGCTATATCGTCTCAGCTGTTGATCCTGATCAAGCATATATATACTGTTTATAGGGTAGGAATTGATTTCTTCTCCCTGTTACATACTTTTGCCGCAACTTAATATACTCTGTGTACCCATGGTACAGAGTATAAAAATACAGAAATTTTTTTTTAAATTTTCGGGATATTTTCTTAAATATAGAAAAATAGTTTGAGTCAGAGATTTTTTTTTTGGAGGCTGCAGATTAAATTTCATAACTTCTGAAAGTTGTAATCCAAAAACGGCGTTGAAATCTAATTGAAATATATAAAGCTCGAATACTAAGAGTGAACCACTGAATCGAATCGAAATCGCGGTTTGATTTAATTAAATAACCATGATATAAGTCAACCCGGTGGTTGAAAAACTCCATGAACAACAGAACCAGACTACTCCTTGGCATCATCGATTCTAAGTATATCCTAGTGGAAAGATACTATCTACATCAGAAGATTGCATTACCTTCTGGTTTTCGAAATGACTTTTGTATTTCCATTTCGAACAATAGTCGTATCTCTCATCATCTTTAGTTTTCATCACACACCAGTCAACAATCATACTACTTCTATAAACATTTTCGTTGTTCATTCAACATTTTTGCACCACATGAAAAGCTTTCAAGTGGCGCTGCTGTATGTTTTGCAATATGTATTTTATCCAGTTGATTTTGTTATTTGGTTTTTTTCTTACAAAAGTTCAACAACCAAAAAGCAGACGGCGAAATCTGTGCCTCACATCAAAATCAATTAAGGCGCCAATTGCATATTTTTATTTATGCGGATATATTCCAAATATATATTTCTTATTGAGTTTACAACAACATTTGACGTCTTTATCTTATCCCAGAAATTTAATGCGATGATGTATGAAATTTTTAATTTTGTTGGTGTGTTGTTTACTGTTCAAATTTCTGGCGTACCAAGTCTTGTTTTCTCTCTCTTGCACATTATGTTTCTTTTGCTTCCACCAAACAGATGGCTTTCTGGAAGGGAAAATGTTGAGATGGCCGACGGAGCTGATGAAAATATACACAATTATGGAAAAGCCGACGGCTGGACTTTACAAAAGTTGTAGTGTGTTTTAACAAGCTTTTCACAGGAACAATCAAATGATTTTTTAACCTCTTTGTGAAGTGTGATTCCTTCTATAAATACTTTCTAAATTCTGACCAAATCGTAGTCTTCAAATCAAAAATTTTTAACACAATTCTTGAAATTCCAATCAAAAATCTGTAAAGGGCCAAAAAGCCATCGCAAAAAGAAATACTCAAACGAGTTGACCACGCGTGCATAATGATGTCGCTCCCTTTAGAAGATCACTCGATCAAAGGGAGCGCCGTGCGTTGGGCTACAGCCTTGGAACCGGTGTAAGATCAAAGAAGCGGCGACCACACGAAAAATTGTCAACATGCTGCAGTTTGAAGCCGCACGGAGATCGTATGCAAAGGACCCAGTTTGAGAATTGAGAAGGCGCTTTGGCGCTTATTAAAATGCGAGCACCCAAAAAAACAAAAAAAAAAAAAAAATACAAAAAGAAGAACCCGAGAACAGTCGAGGAATTAATATAAGAACAGCAATAAAAAATCAATTTTATAAAAATGAACCACAAAGAGATCTGCGGCTAACTGCTTTGCCGTTGATGATGTCGATGAGGACGATGAGTACAACGTTAATAATTTGTCACCGCAAATGAAGGAATAAAAACAAACAGAGAAAACCACTTGAGAGCCGGAGCCCGAGACCAAGCCAGGCAGAAAGGGGGAACAAAAATACAAACAACCCGAGAATGAGGATGAAAAGCGAGAATTGGGGGAATGGGAATACTTGGGTTTAATGCGGCGCTTTAAGTGGTTTTTTATATGGCCCACGACGAAACCGGGTGCGCTCTGGCGCTCTATGTCAAGAGGATCCTGTTTTCTTTGCATCGGCATTGCCACTTGACTCATTCATTGATCATTGCTGGGCAAGTGTGCCCGGCTTAAATGCTAGCGGATGTGAGTTTCACGTGAAGATTTTGTTGTCTTCTAATCGATAGATGTAAGTCAAGTGATTTAAGATTATAATAATAAGCTTAAAAGTTTTGTAAGGACACGGTTAGCAATAAATTGGTATAAAAAAAAACTGGATTCATATGTGACACGAAAACGCACGACTCAAACTAGAGTTGAAACATTTGGTGTCTTTCAGATAAAAGCAAATGTTGTTAGAAGTTCAATGAAAAAAACTATGAACTAAACAACTAAGAACTATGAACATTTTTCGGAACCAGCCGTACACGATCGATATATTAATAAATCAAGTGTAATTACTTCTAATATACTTGAGCGATTGGGCAGAGCTGCATATCCATTATTAATAATGTAAGGTAACAGTTAAATGTACAATGAGGATGCGATACATATCTAACGCAAGGCGCAATGACCTCTATGCGAATTCTACCCTATAATGGTGTCGATCACAAGCTTAAAACTATGTTTTTAGGCAGATGGTAGATTCAATTCTATACAAGTAGTGTAATAGACGCTTTGCAACCAGCGCGTGGAATAGCACAATCGGTAGAGAAGAGAGAGAGATGGCATTCCAATTGTGTTCAGACCAATGGCCCCGGGTTCGAATCCCTGCAGAGTAACTAAACATTTTTAAATTAAGTTCAATATAAATCGTTGCTTTTAAGAGCCCAACCGGTATAGGTTCTAAAGGGATTTCTGCTCTTAATTCGGTATTCGAGAATCGATATTTTTAGAACCGAAAAGGCCGAAAGGAACCTAAACATTGTGCCGGTACAGTTTCGGTTCTAAGTTATTGTTTTTTTTAATTCAAGAGTAGAGAGTGATATAGTGAAAACAAATATTGTTTCTAACGTCTGTGCATGTATGTTTCTGTGCGGAAGACTAAAACAAAACGAGAGCGTAAGTTAAAGTCGGCGGTGCTCGACTTTGGAATACCGTTTCTCCCTCTTTTTTTTTTTTTTCCTTTTTTTTTCCCTCTCTGAGATTGTGCGATGTTGGTTGTAAAAGGGAGGGAGGGGGGGTGGCGGAGGTGCTTAGTTCACTTTTTTGCTCATAACTTGAGAACCGTTCATCCGATCTTTATCATTTCTTTGGCACTTTACGTAGAGTAAAAAGGGTATACTAAAGTCGTGCAAATGTATGTAACAGGCAGAAGGAATCATTTCCGACCATATAAAGTATATATATTCTTGAACAGCATCAACAGCCGAGTCGATTTAGCCTTGTCCGTCTGTCCGTCCGTCCGTCCGTCCGTCCGTCCGTCTGTCTGTATGAACACCTAGATCTCAGAGATGGTAAGAGATAGTGGTTTGACATGTATGGAACAAATGCTTCTTTTATCTGCACGCAGATCAAGTTTGTTTCAAATTTTGGCCACGCCCCCTCCCGCCCCCGCAATTTGGAAAAAAGTTATATCTCCTACAGTTTTAAAGATAGAGGATAGAGATAGTTAGTAATTTGCAAAATGAATCGATTTGCCGAAAGAATGACAAAGATCGGATGAACGGTTCTCAAGTTATAAGCAAAAAGGTGAACCAAGCCCTCCCCGCTACCGCCCTAAAAAAATGTTGCATACTTTTTGGATGGGCACACTAAGGACCGCGGGAACACTGTTAAACATATTTTTTCATGAGTAACGGGTATATCGAAGTCGGTTAGAGCCGACTTTAACTTACGCTCTCGTTTTTTAATCATCCTTTGAATACAAACTTGTAAATTTTCTATGGCAAATACATTCGAATAAAATTAATAATTTATGTACGCATACAAGTGTAAAACTTGCTTAGTCACTTTGTTTGAATTAACGTTTTATTTCCTTTAATTTTCAGGGTTCGTACCGGTACACCGAAATAAATATCTAGGTACCGGTACGGAACCAAATACCGAAATAAAATGCATATAACCGAAAAGGAACCGTCTAGTGCTAGATTCGGATTGATTTCCTGATTCAAAGTGTAATATTTCTCTTTTTTGAACACAAGAGTTCAAAATTGCAAAATTGTCTACTGACCAAATCTATGCTATGCAAAAACACAACAGTAGGCTAGTATTTTGAATTAAATTCTATTGAAAACTTTCAACTACACCCATTGCATACTTATGGGCTGTGAAATATAGTGCCACATCTACCACATGTATTTAAAACGGTAAATATTCGGTTAAGAAAATCGTAGAATTGTTTGCAACAATTTTTTGAAGGCTTAGAAATAGCATTATAACAACATACGACACGATTTATAGTATCTTCACAAACGCCCCTAAAAAGGTTTAAATTAAGCATTTTTAACGACTTGCTGATTCATAACTCGAGAACCGCTCATCCGATCTTTATCATTTCTTCGGCAAATCGATACATTTTGCTAATGACTAACTAACTCTAGAAGGTACAAATCATCTATTTACAAAACTGTGGAAGATATAACGTTTTTTCCAAATTACGGGGGCTGGAGGGGGCGTGGCAAAAATTGAAAATAAACCTGATCTGCCTGCAACTATAAGAATCATTTGTCCCATACATGTCAAACCTCTATCTCTTACCATATCTGAGATCTGTTTGTTCATACGGACGGACAGACAGACGGACGGACAGACGGACATGGCTATATCGACTCGGCTGTAGATGCTGATCAAGAATATATGTATATACTTTATAGGGTCGGAAATGATTCCTTCTCCCTGTTACATACTTTTGCACAAACTTAATATACTCTATGTACCTTCGGTACAGAGTATAAAAATAATAAAATAATAAATAGCATAAGAATCTTACTTTACTAGTAATTAAATATATGTCCGTATATACTGACACCGTCCCTTACAGGCAGGGTTACTTTCGAACAGCAACATATAGATATTCTTATCATAGATTAGAATATAGATTTCTAATAACCTTGATACAGTTAAAATGAAAGTCCAGAAGTACTTCTACAATATATTTCAAAGGCGGTACCAGTCTTCAATGGTTTGCATAAGTCAAATTTCTAGTATTATTAATGCGATCTAAATAGTTCTATCCTTAAATAATTCTTCACTTATTATAAACCTACTTGATACTAGACCGTTGTGGCATCTAAAAAGTATCTCTACCAGCGATCTTTGCCCGTTTGTACTGAAGCCAACAGCAAGCTCTCCACGCCAGAGCTGCCATAAACGATTGGGAATTCCTAAGACAACTAGCCTCCATTGTGGTGTGTTGTGTTCCTGTTTTTGAAGTTATGTGCAAGCATAACAAGACCTCGAGCCGGCATTATATTGAAGTTTTTTATTTTATATATTAAGTCGGCAAAAAAATTACTAGAAATCGCCTTGCATGGAGCTGGCATAAGGACCATTTTGACAAGGGCGTAGCAAGCTTTCCGAAAAGGTGGGGGCACCCTGAACTTTTCATAAATATTTCGTAAATTATATTATTATATATTATATATCTACGTTAAATAATTAGATCAAGATGCATTTGAAGTCAAATGAGAAACAATCTACAAAATAATGGAGGAAAACTTAAGGGGGCAGCTGCCCCCTTCATTTTGATGACTTGCGACAAAATCTTGATAGTGATTAAAGAGTGGCCCGTTCCGGACATAGTGCAAATATTTATACCTTCAACGCAGAGGACCCAATTGACATTGACTCAGAAATTTCGAACAGCAAATGCATCGGTAATACCAACGCCCATATTTAGCAGGAAAGATACTGGAGCATAAGAATTCGTCAAATATAATATATTCCAAAACACCCAATTAGTCTTTTGGGAAAAGGAACAAGCATAACTGTCCTTTCAATCACCTCCATAAGATTTTTTATTGAACTTGAAATGGTTGAGCCAATGTTAAATAACCCTGCAGTCCCCAGCCTAACTACCAGCCGTGTTATTTTTTTTTTAAATATTATTTATTTTTTTTAATATTTGTGCCCGAAGTTCGATTTTATATTAATATATTTTAAATGCAACGCATAGAAATATTCATTTCCGACCCTATAAACTATATATTTCTTGATCAGGGTGACGAGCTGATTCGATTGAGTAAATCTTTGTAATTTCCGTCCTCACATATTCTTGCGTCTGTTTGTCCGTCCGTCTGTCTGTCTGTCTCTCTGTTTCTACGCGAACTAGTCTCTCAGTTTTAAAGCTATCGAGCTGAAATTTTGCACAGAGTCTTCTTTTTACTGCACACTGCTAATATGTCGGAACCGACCGGATCGGAAGACTATATCTTATAGCTGCCATAGGAACTATCGGTCGAAAAGTGGGTTTTTATGAGAAAAATTTTTTGTTTTTAATGTTAACGTGTCTCACTTCAGCGATTATTAATATTATGCGCTTTCACACAGATTTGGAAGTTTTTGTCAAAATCGGATGACTATATCTTATAGCTGCCATAGGAACTATCGGTCGAAAAAGTTGGTTTTAATGTTTTACTGGCGTTCTTGAACCCTCGAGTGTTTATTTGTTTGATGTATTAAAACATTTGCAAGGTATAAAAACTTTGGCAAAACACTTTCGTTTTTATATTTTTATACACTTGAAAAGTGTATTATAATTTTGCCCAGAAGTTTGCAACGCATAGAAGGAATCATCTCCGACCACAAAAAGTATATATATTCTTGATCAGGATGACGAGCTGAGTCGATTAAGCTTTGTCCGTCCGTCTGTCCGTCCGTCCGTCTGTCTGTTTCTACGCGAACTAGTCCCTCAGTTTTGAAGCTATCGAGTTGAAACTTTGCACAGAGTCTTCTTTTGACTGCACGCTGCAAATATGTCGGAACCGACCGGATCGGATTACTTCTTGTAGCTGCCATAGAAATGTTTGGTCGGAAAATGGGTTTTAGTGAGAAAAACTGTTTTGTTCTCAATATTACCGCTCTCAAACACGGTAATGGGTAATATTGAATGTTTTTAAGCTGATCTGCCAAGTTTGGTCAAAGTCGCTAACCGTTGAAACAAGCTTTTTCAAGTGTATCAGAACTTCGGCACAGACGAAGTTAGCTTTACCTTTCTCGTTTCTATAATTTTTGATACAACAAATTTTTGAGAGCATTGACTGACAGACGTAAGATGTTAGAAGTGTCTGATGTAAATTTCCATTTCACATCATTATCCAATTCCATGCGTTCCTCTGAAATGTGAATTTTTCTGTTCGTTTCCTCCATCACAATCACTAAAATAAGCAATCATAATTGAAAATCACATTGGTTCACCACAACAATTGAACTAGATCAAACGATTTTTTTTGTCAATGATTTGTGATTAGTAAATAATTTCATAATTGACCAAAGATATTGGTCTAGATTATTGATAATTCTAATCAAGGAAGTGTTTTATAATCAAAATTTCAGTCGCGAGTTTTAAAGCATATAAAGGATTTTATTTGTTAAGGCCTGATTCCAGATGACATAAAAATTTACACAATACATTATTCAAATAAGACTGCTTTGCAATAGCATTCAGATATAAAAACAGTTTAAAAGTGTTTCTATTCATGTGAACTTCGACATATGCAATTGACTTTCGTGCGTTCTGGAAATCGGCCTTAACGGAGAACAATTTTTGTTATTTTAAATAACTTCTAAGATAATCACAAAACCAATTGTCACAATCAGATTTTTCTGTTCAGATTGTTATTAATCCGACACATTGAATTGAAGTCTACAACATTATATATTAATAAAAAATATTATAATATTTTAATTAATTATAAAAATTTAAATTTTGCAAAAAGTACGCAAAAGTGCACGTTGATTCGAAAGTGCTCAGTGATCGGATGCGAATTTGATGACTCTACAATGCCGCAGACTAAACAAATCTAAAACAAATTTGGTAAGGCTTTTCAAAGTTGAATTTTGCGAAAATTATAAACCACACGCCAAGAGATTGAGAGAAGTTTGGCTTGGCACTTTGGGGCTGTATAGACAAAAATTTTTAAAAAATTTGTGAACTAATGACAAAAATAGAGGAAAGCTAACTTCAGCTCGACCGAAATTTATATACCATTGGAGCATGATATGATTGATTTATTATATGGCAGCTACGATATATTCATCATTTTATTTTAACCCTCTCCAAGGGTATAAAAAATAATTTAAAGTTTCAAACATTTTCGGAAAGAGATTATTCAAAATCTCAAATGTGTGAAAATTTTCCAATTCAACTATTTTGAATAGTTGATTTTCCATATTTCCATACTGCTCTTTCAAATTTCTGTATCTTATAAAAGGGGCTTAAAGTACTAACACTTGTTTTGCAGCAACAACCGTGGTTTGGGTGAAATCTTAATTTATTTTCTCTACAAATTTAAAAACCCAAAGATAATGTTTTATGTTTAGCAATGAAAACTAAAGAAACTCAAACATGGTAAAATCAGTTTAGTTCGAAACTATGAGCCGGAAAAATGAGCGTGTTAACGGAATGCGAGACACAAGAAACCGCAGAACAAATCCTGAAAAACGCCTCAAAGCTGCGGTACTCGTTTTATATTGAAAAAGACCTGACTACATCAGACAAAAAATAAAGCGACCCCCTTGAACTAAGGAATTATCTTAAGTCTTCAACCAGAAAAATCATTGTGCAAAACGGCAATATAAACGTTGGGGAAACTGGATGGCTTTCAACTTTAATAAGTCCTAATGTGTCAAGGCAGCCCGGCGAAATTTAAGAGAGGGGTGGGGCGGGGCGACGATTAATGTTTCCTACACATCCTTTGAAAAATTAAAAAGGAAAAACGACATCAAAAAACTAAGAACATATAGAAAAATAAATCTAGATTCTAAGCAACAAAAAAATATTTCTCAATTTAATCTAGCTTTAATCGACCCTCCCGCAACAAGGTATCCTTTTCCATCAGCCGATAACTCTCCTAAAACAGAGCGAATTTGTATTTTGTCTTATAACGTAGCAGGCCTTAAAAGCAAACTCATCTTTAGCGAGTTCGTAAATTACATATCGTCCTTTCAAATGTTTGCATTGTCAGAAACTTTTCTGGAGAGCGAGTCAGCGCGTGGAGTCAAAACTTAAAACCACGTACTCAAATGCAGAGCCGCAAGTAGAAATCACACAAAAGGGAGGCAAGTGATTGGTATGCTCTATGGAATAGACAAGAATTTGGTGAAAAATAATACTGTCCGATTTATTGCAAATTGAAGAATTCCACGCTCTTTAAGATCAGCGCACGCTCGACGGACTACTATGTTCTGCCCCGTTTACATTAACTGCAATAAATGGGATGTGATATGGGGGGGGGATTAGACTCTAATGGCCGCAAGTTTATTGACTTGGTAGAATATTTTGGCTTCACTTTGGCAAATGGAAGATCTACTAGCGATGCAATAGGAGATCACACTTTTATAAGAGGTACTGCTCGATCCACGATAGACTATTGTTTGGTGAGAGGCTCGTGGTTAGAGATGCTAGAAGATCTCAAAATAAAAGAAATGATTTTCTCGGATCATATGCCCCTTGAAGCGTCTCTCTGCATCGACCAACCAACTTGCACTGAACAACTCACACTACTTCCAAAGCTAAGATGGTCATATAAACATGCAGATTCGTACAGAAGAAATTTAGACAGCATCATCGTCTCTTTACCATGCAACCTAGCGAACTCCAATTTTGAAGAAATAAGTGGTCTCACAAACTGTATCACAAACTCAGCGATAACCCAGAGTAGAAGTGTTGGAACATCGTTCAAACAGGAGTGGTACAACAAAAAATGTCAATTAGCGCGAGACAAATCGTTTAAACTGCTTAGAATCGCCAAGAGTGAAAACACGGAAGAATCAATGATTCGGTATCAGCAAGCAAACAACTCATACAAGTACATTTGTCAAGAAGCCAAAAATCAGTTTTACGAAAAGCTAGCCGCAGCTCTAGAAGATATTCGTGACAGCAAGTCGTACTGGAGCACCATTAGAAGACTAAATGGAATCTCTTTTTTAAAAGGCATAAAAGTGAACGCCGCGCAGTTGGCAAGCTATTTTGGTAGTCTACTTAAATTTAGCTCGAAGCAACCCTTGGAGTATGCTCTACCGTACCTTGTAAATGAAACACTAGATGGAACAATAACAGCCCATGAAGTTTCTGGCATTGTCGCGAAACTAAAAGACAACAAAGCTCCTGGTCCGGATCGCATACCGGCTGAGTTCATAAAATTTGCGTCACCAGCGTTTTTGCAAAAATTGGCAAAAGCATACAACGATATATTGCAAACCGGAAAAGCCCCCAACAGTTTTCAGAAGGCCATAATATTCCCAATTTTCAAGAAAGGCGATCCACAAGTAACAAGCAATTACAGGGGAATTACTTTTCAGAACGCGTTAGCTAAAGTCTTCTCTTCAGTTCTCCTTGAACGTCTAAGTAAATGGCTTAATACTGTCGATGTGTTAACAGAGTTTCAGTCGGGGTTTCGAAAAGGATACTCCACAGTAGATAATATCTTCTGTCTGAATACCATTGCGCGAACCTATTTAGACAACGACAAAAAACTCTATGCCTTCTTCGTGGATTTTAAGGCAGCCTTTGATTCGATTGATAGAAGAACTCTAATGTATAAGCTGAGCAGTATCGGTATATCCTCCAAATTTATACAAACCTTGCAAAGTCTGTATGAAAGCAATGAAGCAGCAGTATGGGATGGAGCAAAGCTATCCGAATGGTTTCCTACTGAGTCTGGAGTCAAGCAAGGATGCTTGCTGAGCCCTGTTCTGTTTTCAATATTTCTAAACGATATAGTGGACTACCTTCCGAAAGGACTCGAAATAAACGGCCTGGAAATAAAAACCTTGTTATATGCAGATGATATAGTGGTCTTCGCCGAAACTCCCAAAGATATGCAAGACAATATCAACGCTTTGGATGAGTACTGCAAGGAGTGGGGCCTTAAAGTCAACTGCGAAAAATCAAAGATGCTTATTTTTAAGAAATATTGGAGAAGGCTTGCGTCTGCGGAAAAATGGCAAATGGGAGACATTGATTTGGAGGTGGTGAAATCATATAAATACCTAGGAGTCTGGATCTATCACAATGCCGAATTCAACTTTCACCTCGGAGAAAAACTAAAAGATGCTAAAGTAGCGATAAATAGTACTTGGAGAACGATACTTGGCAAAAAAGAGGTTCCTACCAGCACTAAGTACAAGCTGTTTAATGCCGCAGTGCGGGCAATAATGTGTTATGGTGCACAAGTATGGGGGATACGACGATACGAGGAAGTGGAAAGTCTTCAAAGATACTTTCTTAAGAAAATTTTTCGTCTACCTCAATACACACCGAACAGGATGCTATATCTGGAGACCGGATTATCGCTTCTTCATTTATATACAGCTAACCTGCACTTCGATTACATGCAAAAATCTATAACCATGGAAGAAAAAAGGGTACCCAGGATTTTGGAAGAGCATCTTTTAAAAGAGCGACTACAATGTTTCAGAGAGTGGGACTGAATCTTGATGAAAACGCAACATGGAAAACTTGGGCTATGAATGTTACGGTTAAAATGGATGCAGCATACAGGATGAAATTTGTTGAAGAATCCCGGAGAAGCTCAGAGCGTTTGATCTATAGATAACTGCACTACGACCTGGGAGAGAATAACTATTTCTCCGATGAGTTTCCCATTGAAGGAATAAGAAGTGTTTTCATGGCCAGAGGTGAAATATTAAACTTGAATTTTATTCCAAATGTCACGAGGAATGACATAAACTGCCCTCTGTGCAACTGGAGGGAGCAAGAAAATGTCATCCATTTCATTGGAGGTTGCCCTATTCTGCGGGAGCTCCGGCTCTCAGTTTTCGGAAAATGTACCCTTTTTCCGCACGAAATAGTAAATATCCTCAACGGCGCGGACTGGTCAAAGCTACAGAGTTATGTGATTAAAGCCTTAGCTTATAAAAACAGAATCATAAAGGGACTATTTTAAAAAGGAAATTTAGTTTTTAGTTTTTTTTAGTTTAACAACATTTTGTAAATCCTGCTAGCACTAAATCGCAAACCCAAAGCGCATGGCTGAACGATCTGGTATCTGGGAAGCCCAGGTGTATTAAGCTACATTTATTGTGATGTTTATTATTTTATATGGCTCAAATGGGCGTTTTATGGACGCCTTTTGATTAATATGGCTTATAAAGCAATAAATTTTCGAATTAATCCATTTACGAGCACTTAACCACTTTTCTCATTTCTTTTGTTTTCTTTGTTTTTTTTTTTTGGTGGGGAAGCACAAGAAGCAACCGACTTCCTCGAGGCGTACAAACAAACTAAAAAACGCCTCAAAGTAAACAAAAACTTAATCCCAAAAATCCAGTTCGCTACGCAGGCGACGACGTTGACGTCAACTGCGCCGCTGCCACGCAAAATCGGAAAGAAGTCAACGGCAACAACATAAAAAGTCAATTTCATCAATGGGCAGGCAAGTCCGGACTCCGGAGTCGGGACCGATGCTCTGGAGTGTCACTTGCAGGCGTCGCCTTCACACAGTAAACTCCACTTGTGTGAAAGCGGGACAGAGCAAGAGAGTAAGAAGAGGAGAGCAAGATGCACGACTGACAGGTAAAAATTTGTAGGTGCATTCACAGCGGACGCAGCGGCGCTCAACTCGAAAATTAGTCAATTTCATGTAAGTCTTGAAAAAATTATGCCCCGTACTTGAGAAATTGAAGCAGGTTGCGTGGAGACATGACACTTGAGTTTAGAAGGAACGAACAAACGAACGGTAGGCCTTGAGTGTATGGATAATCCGCTTTCCAAGATTCCAATCTCATTGCTGCAAAAGAGACCGAGACCCTAAATGTGGGCTTAAATGGGTTCGACCCATTGTCAGCAGCTCATTAAATTGGGATCTGTGTGTGTGTGTGTATGTTTGTGTTTTTCTAATAAAGGATCACTTGGTCTATAAAGAGGTTTAATTAATTGTGTTTGTATAGTTGTCTAATGATGGGCAATCAATCAGAATAATTTAAATTGCAACCAGGCAATGGACAGGCAAATTGGGAAAGGACAAAGTTTAAGGATACTGACTAGAGTCGAATCCAAAACTGGATCGTTTCGGGTTTTTTAAGTTCCCCGATCCGGACTTTAAAATGAGCATTCAAAATGAATGCCTTTTAAACCAAAACCGGTTCTTTTGAACCAAATTGGACTATATATTGGCTAAGCAGAACAGAATATTTTACTCTTTAGATGAGATCACAAGAACTTTAAATACACAGAAAAAAGTGGGAAGGTAAAATTAATCTCAAAAATTTAATTTCATCTCGACCCATCAATTAATATTTCAAGTACACACTAAAAAAATGCGAAGACCCTTACACAACAACGAAGTTAAAGTCCCTAACCGACTTCGATAAACCCGTTAGTCCTGCGTTCCTTAGGGTAACCATCCGAAAAGTATGCAACATTTTTATTAGGGTGGGTGGGGTGGTGGCGGGGGGCTTGGTTCGTTTTTTTGCTCATAACTTCTGAACCGTTCATCCGATTTTTATCATTTCTTCGGCAAATCGATTTATTTTGCTAATTACTAACTATCTCTAGAAAGTACGAATCGTCTATCTTCAAAACTGGGGAGATATAACGTTTTTTCCAAATTGTCGGGCGGGAGGGGGGGGGGCCAAAAGAACAAACGATCTGGTAAGAAAAGTACATTTCCCTACTGTCAACCTCTTCTCTTACCATCTCTGAGATCGACCGTTCATAACAGACAGACGACAGACGGACATGGCTAAATCGACCGCTATTGATGCTGATCAGAATATATATTTTATGTCGATGTTCCTTCTCCCGTACATACATTTGCACAACTTCATGATCCCCTTACCTTTAATGGGTACGGGCATAAAAAAGACTTGTTAAATGCAAAATTTTTCATTGGTTAACACACCATTTTCCGTCTTTGGTTTTCAACTCGGTTTCCTTGGACTGAAATACGAGGGGACAGACAGAGTGAACTTTTCGAATCTAAATAAAACTTCCCCGAGCTAAGGACGTGATCAATACAAGAATTCCGGGATTCAAAACAGGGCTGCAAACCTCCGAAAAATCGAAAGTGGTTCACTCCGGGGTTCGAACCCCCTAAAATGTTTGGGTTCGGGTTCAGGGAGCGGGTTCAGAAGGGCTCAGGAATAGTTTTGATTTATCGCTAATTCGGACAACAATAAATTGGAAATTAATTCAAAATTTTAATCATTAAGGGCGCGCGCACACATGTGGCTGAATGATGAACTAAAGGCAGAACCTAAGGCTGACCTTGCTAGAGTGCACAACATTTGTATGCTCAGCATTGCGGAATCAATCAAACATGTTTGTTTATTTCGGCTTGCTGCCCTACTTTAAATATCATGGTAAGCCTTCAGTTTATCTTTTAGTTGCAAGTTTGTATCCTGATCTTGATATTTTACTTATAATCTTAGAGTATTTTTGTTAACTTCTATTAATTCTGTCTCTTTAGCTGGATACTTGTGCCTCAGAAAGAGCTAATACAAGAAATATGATATTTTTAAGTTCTTCCTTTTATCGAAATCTTTAATACATAAGAATTAAAACAATCTTTGATTTCGAGAAACAGAGAAGTCGGTCAAGCCCGCTATATTTATACTCTACCTAATAAGAGATAAACCAGGTTCATCTCTGAGTTTCTTTCTCTCCCCCCCTCTCTCTCTCTCTCTCTCTCTCCCTCTCTATCTAAGATTGGCGTTGGTGGCAGGGTGGGAGGGGGGTGGAGGGGGTGATTCCTTATATGCTCATAACTTGAGAACCGCTCATCCGATCTTTATCATTTCTTCGCAAATGAACTATTGTAATGACTAACTATCTCTAGAAGGTACAATCTCTTTACAAAATGGCGGGGCGTGTCAAAAATTGAAAATAAACTTGATCTGCCT
The DNA here is from genome assembly GCA_018904235.1 of Lordiphosa stackelbergi. Classification (NCBI taxonomy): domain Eukaryota; kingdom Metazoa; phylum Arthropoda; class Insecta; order Diptera; family Drosophilidae; genus Lordiphosa; species Lordiphosa stackelbergi. Next base: position 79,733 of record JAEIFU010000148.1, read on the forward strand.
GCAAGTATAAGAAACATTTGTCCCATACATGTCGAACCTCTATCTCTTACCATCTCTGAGATATGTTTGTTCATACGGACGGACAGACGGACATACGGACGGACAGACGGACATGGCTATATCGACTCGGCTGTTGATGCTGATCAAGAATATATATACCTTATAGGGTCGGAAGTGATTCCTTCTCCCTGTTACATACTTCTGCACAAACTTATTATACTCTATGTACCTTCGGTACAGAGTATAAAAACAATGAAGTCCTTCGCCGGTTTGATATTTGTCACATATTTATAAATGGTACAGAATCATTGATGCTTTTATTAATTAGTACCTTTTTGATGATTATACAATTCAGCAATACGTTTACTTGCAAGCTGTTCTTATTCTAAGTCAATTTGGTTTCTTGGTTGATTGAATTTAAAATGTAAGAACGGGTTTCTAAGCACTTTCTAAACATCTACGAATATTTCAACTTACAAACACCCGAATGAGTGCATAAGGGTGTATTGGAAATTTATAGATACTAGAAAAAATGTGGTAGAAACATATTTTTGAACCAAACCCTTTTTGGTTTTTTATACCCTTGCAAAGGGTATTATAATTTTGCCCAGAAGTTTGCAACGCATAGAAATATTCATTTCCGACCCTAAAAACTATATATATTCTTGATCAGGGTGACGAGCTGAGTCGATTAAGCTTTGTCCGTCCGTCTGTCTGTCCGTCTCACTGTGTGTTTCTACGCGAACTAGTCTCTCAGTTTTAAAGCTATCGAGATGAAACTTTGCCCAGAGTTTTCTTTTTACTGCACACTGCTAATATGTCGGAACCGACCAGATCGGATGACTATATTTTATAGCTGCCATAGGAACTATCGGTCGAAAAGTGTGTTTTAATGAAAATAACTTTTTTGATTTTAATGTTAACGTGTATCACTTCAGCGATTATTAACACTATATGCTTTTATATAGATTTGGAAGTTTTGGTGGACTATATCTTATAGCTGTCATAGGAACTATCGGTCGATGGGTGGGTTTTATTTAGAAAAATTTTTTGTTTTAATGCTGGCGTTCTTAAACTCTGATGTATTAAAACATTTGCAAGAATATAAAAACTTCGGCAAAGACGAAGTTAGCTTGGCTTTCTCGTTTTACTCCGGTTCGGGTTCAGGTTCGAACAGAAAAATTTGTTCTGCTCCGGTTTAGGTTCGGTTCTAGCAACTATATAGTATAGCTGCCATACAAAAGATAGGTCTGAAAAAAGTTTTAGTATGAAAAACTTTTTTGTTTTCAATGCTATCGCTTCCAAACTCGTACTCGTATCGTATGATATGCTAACACACAATTCTGCCAAGTCTGATCCAAATCGGATGACTATAGCATAGCTGCCATGGGAATGATCGGTCAAAAAATAGTTTTAGTGAGAAAAACTGTTTTGTTTTCAATGGTAGCGTCTTTGTAAGTTCGATATGTGAATATTATCTTTAGTATATAAACTTCGGTCGAGCCGAAGTTAGCTTTCCTCTATTTTTTTTTGTTTTTCATTTTTTTTTGCGTATTTTTGAAATATGTATTAATAAGTAGGTATATACTCAATATATGGATGGTAAAAATATATATTTTTTTATTAAATTTAAAGAAATGCCTAAAATTTGTCCCTCTAATATAGAACTTTCCCTTAAGCCAAGCCTTTCGTACTAGGTTTGAGAAAATCCGGAATCGACCGACTTCTGACATAGTTTGGAATGAGTTTAAGTTCGGATATCTCGGTTTTTTCTTCTGGGTAGTCCTTTTTTACAAGTAAATATCAAACGACAAATTTTTTGTAAATAATTAATAATAAATTAGTTTGTAAATAGAATGGACTAAAGTGTAAATTAAGGAAATGTATTTTTGTCCGCTTTAATACCGGTAACAGACATGACTTTTTTCCATCCGTACCAAAAATTAAGCAAATAATATTGTAACGAATTCATGTACACTTGGGAGAACACCTTTTGATGGTTGGCCAAACGATATTATACATTTTTTTCAGCTTGTAAATGAATCCTTAATATACGCTTAGAAAAATTAATTTCAGACGTCTTGTCTTAGAACTTTGAAGAGTTTGGTATTTTTTAAATATAATATAAAAATATAGATCCACAATCCTCTACTTGGACGCGAACCGGCATATTAAAATAAATAATGCATCAAGCCTATCCACACAGCCAAGGCCTATTCAGTAAAGCATGTAGCTTTATTTCTTTTGTAAGATTGGCACGATACCAAGCATTTTAACTGTACTTCAAATTAGGGCTGCAAACATCATAAAAATCGACAGGGGTTCACTCCGGGGTTGGAACCCGAGAAACTTTAAGCGGATTCAGAAGGTCGCTGAACCTAGGTTCGGGCTCTAACCGATTAAAACAAACAAAAATTTAGAGGCTATATGTAATATTCGAGCTTACATCATCGAACGTTTTAGCAGGCTCCAGGTCAATAAGTCATGGAGCAATGAGTATTAGGGATACAATTTACGCTGTTCAATTTTGAGCGGTGTTAAGCAATGGTCCGCATAGGAAATCACAGTTGTTAGAAAGAGACGGACATATTCCCAAATGCACTCAGAGAGCGTAAGTGAGAGCAAACAGCTTACTAATTTCTGACGGAAACGGAGTCGACTGCGCAACAGAACTGTGTATATGTTCTAAATTAAGTTTTCTTCATAACTTTAAAACCAGACAAACACAAACCACCAAAGAGACTGGTCGACTGTACAGCTGTTTTGAGAACCGCGCTGTTTTGTCATCAGCAGGCTTTGCATATCTTTTGCAAGTTGTCAGTGACATTTCTCAAGCCAGCATTGCTATAACTCTTTGGGAATTCCAAAGGCAGCACAAGTGCAATACAGAAAACTCCGAATTGAAAATACAAGAAAATTTTTTAATTCCTTGGCTTCTGGTACGGGTTCGGGAAGAGAAAATTGCTCTGCTCTGGTTCAGGTTCGGTTCGGACAGATGGACGGACGCAGATGGCTGTATCGGCTCGGCTGTTGATGCTGATCAAGAATATAAATACTTTATAGGATCCGAAATGATTCCTTCTCCCTGTTACATACTTTTGCACAAACTTAACTCTATGTACCTTTGGTACAAATTATAAAAATAAAATTTAAAGAATTAAGAGGTCAACATTTTGAACTGACCATGATCTCACTGGGATCGGCTCATGAATATCGTGAAAAAGTGTTTTGAAATTGAAGTCATGAAATTCGAAGCTAGAGGAAAATCATTCAGACATTTAAGAAGCTATGGCTCGAACACAAACCTTAGGCTGAATAAGCTTAGAAAACGAAACAACTGCATAATTTTTGAGGTTTCCAGCCTATATTTAGCTAATATCAAATAGATCGTTTTTAACGATTCTCTCAAAACGATTCAACTTCAAAATACTCTAAAGTGTCTACTAAGTCCTTCAAAACCATTTTAAATAACATATCTTTCAAGAAGCAATTTTAAAATCTCCTTTTCCCCTGCTAGTTCCCACACACATACTTCAGTGTCATTGATCAAACAACTTGCCTTAGTTTTCGGGCAATCACAGTCCATAACTCACCCATCAAGAAAAGGTTCGTTTTTTTTTTATGTTTTATTGGGCTACCTCCCGCACGCCAGTCAAGAAACAAATTCCTTCCATTAAAATGCAAAAATAAAGCACAAACTCCACCTAAAGCCAGTTAAGAAATTAAGCAAAAAGAAAAGAAAAAGGTACGAAAGATGTCAAAACAAAGAACCGCAAGGTAGACATGCGCATATTTCAATCGGCGCTGACACATCCTGCTGCGCTAATGGACCTTAATTTGTGAACAGCTTTATATATCATTTATGCGCCAGTGCCCGTTAATGTGATCATCCACACGATCTGGCCAGTGTTGGTTTTACGAGTCTGCAGCTTATCGCAAGTGGAAAGAAAGGAACTGGCACGCGCTTTCCTGGAAATGGAAAACGGTCGCGAAAGAGAGGGAGAGAGAAAGAAAGTTGGTTTAGTTGATAACAGCCAGACAAATGATAATTGCCTTGGCTCCAATGTAATCCTTCTAAGCACTGCCTACCCAAGCGGCCAGCTGCAGCAGCCGTGGAAATGTCACCAGAATTTTCAAAGTGGCGTCACCGCCTATCCCCAAATACTTACTTACTACTTCAGACTTTCTTTTACCCTAAGCCCTTATGCAACAGTATCTGACTCTTCTGGTGCCATTGGCATTTGATCACAATTTTCTATTGATCGTCATCGCCATCATCATCATTTTCTATTCCCATCTCTCTTCCGCTCTTTCGCACGCTCGGCAGAGATGAAAGAAATGTTTATTGGTTTTTGTAGTGATTTTAAGTGGATTTGTGGTTCGATTCTTAATGGTGAAGTGCGCTCGGTTCACCTCTTTGGCCCCATGTCTCATGCTTCTGCTGGTAATATCGTTTTTATTCAAATTTGTATGTTTATTTCTTTTACTGCGTAATTATGGGAATTTTCGTTTGGCTCTAACCAGGAAAACCTAGACATAGCTCAGTTGAGTGTTTCGGGCAGTTTCGAGATTTAAAAATAGAGGGAAGCTAACTTCGGCTCTACCGAAGTTTATATACCCTTGGAGCATGATATTGGGAGCGATAACATTGAAAACAAAAAAGTTTTTCTCACTAAAACTATTTTTTCGACCGAATGTTCATATGGCAGTTATACGCTATAGTCATCCGATTTGAATAAAACTTGACAGAATTGCGTGGTCGTATATAATATTGGTCTGTACAAGTGTAGTGACTAGCACAATCAAAATAAATCTTATTTGTACTTGTAGTGCTGGGATAAAAATACAATAAATACAAATACAAATACAATGTTTGGGAGCGATAGCATTGAAACTTTGAAACTGACGGAGATAGCATAGAAACAGACGGACGGACATGGCTATATCAACTCAGCTCGTCATGCTGATCAAGAATATATATACTTTATGTGGTCGGAGATGCTTCCTTCTGTGCGTTACAAACATCCGGCAATTTCAATATACCCTCTCCAAGGGTATAAAAATAAATATGAAGTTTTTATGTAGGAAATGTATGAGAAGAGTCTACCAAATTACTTCAACTACTTTGGCCGATTTCACTTCTTTTACATAGGGCTATTTGCGTTGTCAAATAAATCATAAAATGTTAATCAATCGGCCATATTTTATCCAAATAATTAAAAACTACCTTAATATTTATTTTTTATTATCGAGTTCTGAGTATCGAGTACCGTGTGCTGAGTAGCAAGTACTGAGTATCGAGTTTTGAGTATCCAGTACTGAGTATCGAGTGCTAATTGTCGAGAACTTAGTATTGAGTACTTAGTATCAAGTACACTTGGCCCTCGCTTAACACGGACTATTTTAGCACGAACTCGGTCTTACACGGTCTTACACCTCCTTTTAACACGTTAAAGACCTCGTTCTTACACGATTGAAAAATATCGATATTTTGTTTGCTGTCAATTGATGCGTTAGTGCCTTTAAGCTTGTATCATCCAAATCTGGTACAGCTTGTGGCAAACTGTCACGGAAATTGTAAGAAGTCTTGAATTGAATGAGGCAACAGTTTGCACTATCAAAAAGGAAGGATTAGGTCATATATATTTACAAAATTTACAAGTAGAGCATGGGCACCTATTTCGGAGAAAATGGAAAGAGCACTTAGCATTTGGATTGACGATAGGCTACGAAAAATGGATCCCTTTAAAAAAGCGGATCATTCATGAAAAGGCACTCAGGATTTATGAACTGCTCAAGCAAAATGGAAAGCTCTGTTCCAGCATAGATTTCGTTGCTAGTAATGGATGATTCGAGAAATTTAAAACACGGTTCTCCATTCATAAGGCCTGATTCCATAAATTTTTATTTCGGCACAAAACTTCATTCAAATAAGACTGCTTTGCTATAGCATTCAGATTTTAAACCTGTTAAAAAGTGTTTCTATTCATGTGAACTTCAACATAAAAATTGATTTTTATGTCATCTGGAATCAGGCCTATAGCATTAAATTTAAAGGCGAAGCGGCATCGGCCGATGATGGAGCTGCTACCACATACCCAGAAGAAATTCAGCGGCTCATTGAAGAAGAGGAATTCTTGCATGACCAATTTTTCAATGCTGATGAAACTGGACTTTGCTGGAAAAAAATGCCAAATCGAATTTTTTTTAGCAAAAAATGAAAAAAGTAGCTCCCGGCTTTAAGGCACAAAAGATCGGTTTCAACAAATATATAAGACTTCAATATAGACAGACCAAATTTGAACAATAAAAAAATTAGTTTGTTGCCAATTTGGAATTTCAGGAACGTAACCCCTTTTTATACTCTGTACCGAAGGTACATAGAGTATATTAAGTTTGTGCAAAAGTATGTAACAGGGAGAAGGAATCATTTCCGACCCTATAAAGTATATATATTCTTGATCAGCATCAACAACCGAGTCGATATAGCCATGTCCGTCTGTCCGTCTGTCTGTCCGTCTGTCTGTCCGTCCGTATGAACAAACAGATCTCAGAGATGGTAAGAGGTAGAGGTTTGACATGTATGGGACAAATGCTTCTTATACTTGCAGGCAGATCAAGTTTATTTTTAATTTTTGCCACGCCCCTCCCGCCCCCGCAATTTTGAAAAAACGTCATATCTCCCACAGTTTTGTAGATAGATGATTTGTACCTTCTAGAGATAGTAAGTCATTAGGAATATGTATCGATGATAAAGATCGGACGAGCGGTTCTCAAGTTATGAGCAAATAGAGTGAATCTGAATCACTCCACCCACCCTTTCACAACCAACGCCGCACAATCTTAGAGAGAGAGAGAGAGAGAGAGAGAGAGAGAGAGAGAGAGAGGTACAGAGTATATTATAGTCGGGCTTGACCGACTTTCTCACTTGTTTTGTACTGAATCCATGTACCGCTTAACACGATTTCGCTTAACACGAGGTTTTCTAGGAACGTAACCCCCGTGTTAAGCGAGGGCCAAGTGTACTGCCTTTGGATTCTAAGAGCGACCAATATTGAGTATTTTATACAGTGCTGCTCAACTGAATAGGTTGGACTTTTTTTTTAGGTTTGAAACGTTGCATCTCCTTAACAAGCACTCCGATTTGAGCGAAATAAATTTCGTTGTATAAAGAAATCAGTTATTTGGGAAACAGCCAAGTTTTTGTTCTGTCAGTATTATTTTTATATAATTATTATTTTTTCAAAAACATAACAAAAATTCTCAATTTTTTTTGGCTCAACTGAATAGGGTTGACCACTAAAACTATTAAACATATGTCTATAAAGCAAAATTTCAAGGCACTGGGTAACTTAATTAATAAAGGACACTGTTTTAGCATAATTTAGTGTTTGGTATGCCCACCCTTGTTCTTAATTATTTCAAACATACGGTTTGGTAAGACTTCCTTTCAAGCATCGTTGATAGGTGCTTTTTTCATTTTCAATGTCTTCCAAACACACTAACATTTACGCCGCATTCTTCCCTAATTTTAATAGCAGAAAGGTGGAAATTTGAGGCAGTTCGTAGGATAAGTCGCCTCTCCGATGCTGTTGTTGCTTATTTTTTTTCTCCATTCATTTTTTTTTCCATAGTCAGCTTCAATACGAAGAAAATTACTCACAACGTATTGACTTCGACCGATTTTCTTGGCTATTTCATAGTGTTTTAAAGCAGAATCAATATAGCCTTTTATTTGAACTTTTTCAAAATCGGTTTTCCGCGGCCCATTTTTTGCAATTAAAAACGAGAGCGTAAGTTAATGTCGGCTCTAACCGACTTCGATATACCCGTTACTCATGAAAAAACATGTTTAACAGCTTAGCCGCGTTGCTTAGTGTGACCATCCAAAAAGTATGCAACATTTTTTAGGGTGGTAGGAGGGGAGGGCTTAGTTCACTTTTTTACTTATAACTTGAGAACCGTTTATCCGATCTTTATCATTTCTTTGGCAAATCGATTCATGTTGCTAATTACTAACTTTCTCTAGAAGGTACGAATCGTCTATCTTTAAAACTGTAGGAGATATAACTTTTTTCCAAATTGCGGGGGCGGGAGGGGGCGTGGCCAAAATTTGAAACAAACTTTATCTGCGTGCAGAAAAAAGAAGCATTTGTCCCATACATGTCAAACCTCTATCTCTTACCATCTCTGAGATCTAGGTGTTCATACAGACGGACGGACGGAAGGACGGACGGACGGACGGACAGACGGACAAGGCTAAATCGACTCGGCTGTTGATGCTGATCAAGAATATATATACTTTATATGGTCGGAAATGATTCCTTCTGCCTGTTACATACATTTGCACGACTTTAGTATACACTTTTTACTCTACGAGTAACGGGTATAAAAACTCAACTCTTTTCATTCACGCAGTCAACAAAAAAGTATGGCAGCTATACTATATTTAATTTAAATTTAATTTATTTGACAAAAATTTCTGGTGCTACAAGTGAATACTTAATGATTATTGCACCAGTCACAAAAACATAAAAAAGAAAAAAATCAGTAAACAATTACTTAGCCTAGTTTTTTTTTTGTGTGAAGTGAAGTCAAAAGTGTCAAACCTATTCAGATGAGCCAAAAATAGAGCACACATTTAGCGAATTTCTCGACGAAAGCAAAATTCTGAATTACCGTTGCATTTGTCCCGTTTCTTTTTTCTTGCATATAATGAGTAAACAAATGAAGGTTCAAAATAAAAAGACAAGATAGAAAAAGAAAGAGGGAAAATGTGATGAAGATTTTTTAAACCCATTCAGTTGAGCGGCACTGTACATCTTAAATTGTTAAAAGCTCCACTATCATAGTTGAGGAGTCTATAACCCCTCGAATTTTGTGACTGTTTTTTAGAGCTATGTCAGCTGAAAAATTGATACATTTTTTAAAGGGTTGAAGAAGATCCTCGTTGTTCACAACTTTTTTATAACGTTTTGCCATACTTCGATTACAATTATAACAAGTAAGACCGTTGCAGTCGAGTAGCCCGACTTCAATATACCCTGTACAATTGACAACGAGAGCGTAAGTTAAAGTCGGCTCTAACCGACTTCGATAAACCCGTTACTCATGAAAAACATGTTTAACAGTGCTCCTGCTTTCCTAAGGGTGACCATCCGAAAAGTATGCAACATTTTTTTAGGGTGGGTGGGGTGGTAGAGGGGGGGCTTGGTTCGCATTTTTGCTCATAACTTCTGAACCGTTCATCCGATTTTTACCATTTCTTCGGCAAATCAATTCATTTTGCTAATTACTAACTATCTCTAGAAAGTACGAATCGTCTATCTTCAAAACTGTGGGAGATATAACGTTTTTTCCAATTTGCGGGGGCGGGAGTGGGCGTGGCCAAAATTTGAAACAAACTTGATCAGCGTACAGATAAAAGAAGCATTTGTCCCATACATGTCAAACCTCTATCTCTTACCATCTCTGACGCGTTCATACAGACAGACGGACGGACAGACGGACATGGCTAAATCGACTCGGCTGTTGATGCTGATCAAGAATATATATACTTTATAGGGTCGGAAATGTTTCCTTCTCCCTGTTACATACATTTGCACAACTTCACCAATCCCCTTTACCCATTTTCAATGGGTACAGGGTATAAAAACAATCAATTTTCGATTATAAAATTTGATATACAAATGGCAGTTTAAAAGTCTAAATATCAACCACCGCCACAATTACTCATCAAGGCGACACTTGACTATTCCCATGCCAGGTTCTTACCCGTACACACAATTTTGTCAAAGACACACACACTCTCAACACAATTGAAAAATACAAGCACTTGACAACCCACTAAAACGCAAATTGAAATGCAGCTACTTACAAATTCCACTACAAAAAAAGTAACAAAACAAAAAAAAAGAACTCAATTTGAATGCCAGAAGATAAGCAAGCTGAGAGCTATGTAAGCGTATGCTTGAGCATTTAACTGATTGTTCCAATCGGTGATTTTGTGAAGAAAAAACAAAAACATAGACGTGTCAGTCTATAAAACATCGCCGTATAGAGGCCCACTTGGCTTATCATTTCGGCTGGGAGAATGATGGCGGAAATGGTGCTTTATGGTTATTGTTGTTGCTGCAGGCAGGCAATTTGCTGATAATGCTTTATTTTGTATGCATTTTGTTTAATATAATTAATTACCAAGGCGACATTGTGCATTTTTATGCTGGTATAGGTGTGAGGGGCGTGCGAAACGAAAAGCGAAATAACGAAAGACTTAAGCAACAAACTTGTTTTTTGAAAAGCAACTCAATTTCAATCCCAGCCAATGTCCTGTTGCCTAGAGTATTACCTACTGGCGTCTAAATTAAGCCCCACGTTTGCCTTTGATCTTTGCCGGTCATTCTCGCTCTCTCTTTCTCTTTCTCGACCACACACTCTTGTACCAGCGACAAGTTTTCGGCACGCGGGCAGACAAATACCATACCCAATGGCCAGGAATTCAAATGTGCTTCGGCTTGGTCTGTCTTCCATGTCCATGTCCAAAGCTTTTAAGTGTCTTGGCGTCAGTGCGGCTTATATTCCTCTCCCTCGGCTTTGGCTCGTTTATGACATTTACATTTGTGAGATCAGTGACAGACCGAGGCTGGACCCCAAAAATCTAGATGCAGTAACAATTAATAGCTGTGGAAAAATTTACATTCATTCGCTTGATTGCTTGACGCTGGACTCGGGGACTGTGAAAAAATCTCGCCTAATTTTCTTTTGTTGTTAATTAATTAATTATGGGCATAAAAGTGAGGAAAACTATTTGAAATTTTCAGCGCCATTGCTGTATTTTCATTTTATAACTCTTGGCGCCAGTAGAGAGATTATTTTTGATTGCAGCTACCGGAATCGGCTTATCTTACTTTATATAGAACCTAATTTTAATTGTGAGTGTAATCCATAAACAACTGAACTTATCGTTTAACTTATAGCGACAGCTCAGCTTCCTCTAAACTCAACGATAAGTGCGCTGATTATATGGAAATCTTGCTGGGACTTCACTGGAAATTCCTTTGATAGCTATTATCGCACTTGTGAATAATGCCACTTTATCGGTCATGGCTTGAAATGTTTTATATATTTTATACTTAAACTTTTTGAAATTCCTCACACAGCAAGTAACCCAGACTCGTGTCGCCAAGGCACTTTGTTAGCCAGAAATTACAGCATTTGTGTTCTTAGCCAGGACCTTGCGTAACGCACGGCAGGACTTCGCATTGGGTTAATGGGTCTCTGTCTAGCTCTCCGTCTTCGTTTTTGGTCATGTTTGACTGGACTTCCTATTGGGTTGTACTGTGCATGTTTTTGGCCCGTTGACCTGCTTAAAATGCAATGCAAATATATCATTCCCAGTTCGTTCTGCTAGTTGTTTCCACTTTCAGGCATTTTTTCCCCCGCTTGCGTGTTTCATACTTTTTCACCTCTACCTGCATGAATATGGGCATGGGTATGGTTGGTGTGTGTAGGTTATTTTGCCAGTTGCCACGTTGAGCGAGTGTTAAAAATTGCATAATTAGGTTTACTGCAGTTTACATTTCTAAAGGGGGGAAGAGTGGTTGTGACAGGGTTGTCAGCATTTTCCAATTTCAGAAATTAAAAAGTATTTGCATATACGAGGGCAGTTCCGTAATTATAATAAATTAAACTCATAAACAAGATATAAAATTTTTCAATTTTTGATTTTTATACCCTACAGGGACCTGTACCAATTGAAAATGGATAAAAGGGGATCATGAAGTTGTGCAAATGTATGTACCAGGGAGAAGGAAACATTTCCGACCCTATAAAGTATATATATTCTTGATCAGCATCAACAGCCGAGTCGATTTAGCCATGTCCGTCTGTCCGTCCGTCCGTCTGTCCGTTCTGTGTGAACGCGTCGATCTCAGTGGCTATAAGAGATAAAGACACAAACTTTTGCATGTACATTGGTGTATGCCGTACCCAGATCAACAACCTATACCGTAAATAACTGTCAGAGCCACAATTTTAAAGTTACAACATCATCTATCTATTCTGAAAAGCGCAATATGATCGGAGCAAAAACACCAAAGTTATGCACTAAACAATTTTGCTATCAAAGGGAAGGGGGAGCGCTTTGCCTATCTCAGAGACAGCGCGCGCGAGTGTGTGTATTTGCATGTGTGGGTATTTAGAAGGGTATTTCGGAGTCGGGCCGCAACGTTCTTACTTGTTAATAATGATGTTGCATGTTAGATGTGCTCAGTGTAATTATTAAAATAATTAAAAATGCGAAATCAATTAATTAATTTATGACAAATTTATCATTTTCACGTTAAAGTCCCATACGGACATCAGAAGTAACGAGAAGTTTCATACAAAAATTGAGGCATGAAGAAGCAGAAGTTACAACTTCGCCTCTTGAACTTTTTGCATGTACGGAGTTGCGAAATTGAATGTTACACTTAACAGACAATGTTGCACTTAACAGCACATTTGTGGAGACTATGTAAAATGGCTGTGGGCCTTATTATGCTTTGAGCAGCAGACGCAGCATAGTTAAAACATCATATTTTCAGAATTTTATTAACAGGCACTTTTAAAAAGGCTGCCAACCTTTTTAAAATCCGCCAGAGGTTCCCCCCGAGTGGGGAACCGGGGAAACTTTTTGGGTTCGGTTCACGGAGCGGATTCTGAAGCTCGCTGAACCTAGGTTCGGGTTCGAACCCGGAGTTCAGGTGTAATTTTGTACAGAAAACATGAAAATAATTTAAAAAAACAAACACGAATAGAGGCTTGATAATAAAATATCGACGCTTGGATCATCCGGAGTTTTTAGTCTATATTTCCAGTCTATTATTTTTCTTAATTTATGTTTGTTCACCACAAAATAGTATGGTCGACTGTACATCTTTCAGAACCTCGCGGTTTGCAAGTTGTGAGAAACCATCTCATGCCAGCATTGCTATGACCGTATGGAAGCTCCAAAGGTAGCAAAAGTACAAAACAGACAACTCCAAATTCACAGAAGTCTTTGTGTATGTGTGTGCATCCATTGCGGTTTCCTGTATTAGTGGGGCGAATTCTCTCGCCTCAGTTAACGCACTGTATAAATTAATCATTAGTGTGTCTTCCAGCAATCTTTCATTATTACTGACTCTATCGGCCGTGTTCTACAAACCTCTAACAACCCAAAAGCAACCCAAAAGCAATTGTCGGTGTTCCTGAAATCTCTTTTGGTTGTTTTCAAATGTTGCACATTTTGTGGCGACATTTGGCAAATGTTTTGCTTATAAAGAAATTTGAGCCAAATAGAATAATGAGGAACACAACTTGAATGCTTAACTGATTGAATTGCATTAAAATTATTAAAGTTTTTATGGGTTTTAAGTACTAAAAATTAATTTTTAAATATTGTCCACGAAAACAATGCAAACTTCTGACAGCTGCAGAAAGCAACAATGAGCAAACCTGCCAACTTCTTCAAATTATGACAATAAAGTTTTCGGAGTTTTAATTTATTTTTCAAAATTAAGAGTTTATGCTCTTAAACGAAGTACAAATTTAACAAGATTATGTGGATAAATGAGCAGTGTAATAAAATATGATTTAATAGGTTAATTCAATGAAGTATCGAAAAATAACCTATCGATAAATTATGTAGGCGATAATTTCAAACCACGAAATGGAAGACAAGTTGTCAGCGGTGTAACTTTCAACTTCACTTTTTACATTTATTTTGATTTTTAAAAGTTGTAGGATGATTTTATGGTGGCTACATTGAACTCCGGAGGAAAAGGCAGTAATGCCATATGGAACAGCAGATGCATATCTCGGCAGAAAAACAGTTTACTCTATCAAAAATCAAAAAAAGATTGCATCATTTCTGAAACGCTTGCAACGATTTTGTTTCCCTCGACTGCTCCCAGCAATATACAAAGCAATTAATGCAACCGCAGGCATTTTTGAGTTTATTTTTGTGCACTCCACTCACTTGTAAGCAACAGGGTTGTCAATACAAAATAATTACTTGGCGGGTCAGAGTTTATTTTAATTCTTAACCCAATAAAATAGAGTATTATTGGCTTAAAAATTATTTATTAGTTTGGAACTCAGTGAATACCAAAAACGCTTTCAACTTTTGCAACAAACTTTTGAAATAATTTGAATTCAACAAATTATTTTTTAAATTATTATGAAGCCGACAACCCTGCCGTGGCAGCTACAACGCAATAACTTCCAGTCAGCTTTTTTTTGCCAGCGACTCCGAAGCTAACTCCGAAAAATTAAAATTTCCCATTTTTTTTAAAACCCAAATTTTTTTTTTGTTTTTTTTAAAAAAAAAATTTTTTATATTTTTATTTTTTTTTTATATTTTTTTTTTTTTTTTATATATTTTTTTTTTTTTATTTTTTTTTTTTTTTATTTTTTTTTTTTTTTTTTTTTTTAAATAATATAATTTTTTTTTTTTTTTTTTTTTTTTTTTTTTTTTTTTTATATTTTTTTTTTTTTTTTTTTAATTTTTTTTTTTTTTTTTTTTTTTTTTTATTTTTTTTTTTATTTACCTATTACTTCCTTTTGAATTTTATAAAAAAAACCAAAAATTTTATTTTAATATGTTTTTTTTTTAACAGAACACCTTTTTTGAACCGAACCCTTTTCAGGTATTTTTTGCTCCGGTTGAGAACTTTAAAACCGCTTTTCTCAAAATAAACTATTTTGAGTTATGCCAGTATTGAAGTAAGAGAGCGATATAACGTTTTAAAACGTTTTACAAGCGACATATCGCCGCGGCGTTACAAACGATATATCTCCGCCATGTTACAAACGAAATATCTACATGCCGTCAACTCCGCGCGGAGAAATGTCGTTTGGAAATCGGCGGAGATATTACGGTGGATTTATGACGTTACCCCGTTTAAAGGGCGCTGCGAAATAAGCCCCCAATGAAATAAGGCCCAAAAAAAAATAATGAAATAAGGCGCCAAAAATTTATATGGAAAACAAAAACAACGATTTTTCTCAAATTTGGGGTATTTCTTTTTTTTTGGGGCACTATTTCCTAAATAAAATTTCAAAATGAAATAAGTCCCCAAAAGAAGAAATGATATAAGACCGCAAAACACTTTTTTGGGGCCTTATTTCATTTTTATCAGGAAATAAGACGTCAATTTTTAATAAGATTTTTTAGAATCTTATTTCATTTTCTTATTTTTGATAAAATGTGAAATAATCCAAGAACTTTAATAACGCTTAATTTTCTTAACTCCAGGTGTTCTTAGACTAAGTAATTGAAGCGCTGAATTTAAGTACAGGTGTGAAAAGTAACGTTTTAAAAATAGTTCAGTGATAAGCTTTAGAATATGTTGATCAGTTTAGTGATTTGCATTGTGCGAAGTAGACATAAAATAAAAGTTAAAATTATGGAGTGCGGAAGAATTGTTGGACTCTGCGTAGACTGGAAGTTTGATTTACGTAAAAGAACAGAAATACAAGCTTAAATTTAATTTATAATAAATCATAAATTTATTTTAATTTGTAAAATAAAATCAAAAAATCGCGCGATTTTTTGTATCAAAATTTCATTATTTTTATTTTTAAAACATGCATTCAATTTTAGCGCCGCTGGCGAAACTTGATACAAAAAAATCGCAAATTGTATAAAATTTTCACTATTTCTTACTAAAAATCTAAATTTAATAATACTTACAAAAATTGGGGTGCTATTTCATTTTTGAAATTGGGGTATTATTTCATGTGAAATAACACCCCAAATTTGGAGCCTTATTTCATATTTCAAATAACAAATAACAAATTTGACAAATAATAAATTTGGAGCCTTATTTCATTTTATCGTTTGGGGACTTATTAAAGACCTATCGTAAAAAAATTATTTAAGCTTTGAAAAAATTGTGTATTGGTTGAAAATATGGAGTTCAAAACTGGTTCCGAACAAACATTTTGAATATAAACGCCTACATAAGCAACATATCCAAAGGATCTATGCGTCGAAAAATACAGCTAGTAGGTTTTTGATGTGAAACATCTTTAATTTCGGTACGGACGATTTTAGTGGGAGTAAAATTTGAATTGAGCGTCACGTGACGCTGACGCCAACCATAGTCACGTGACACTGACGCCAACCATGTTATGTTGCTGTGTTTGCTTTGTGAAGTGGCTCGGCACACACACACAAGACGGTTGGTAGAGTGATGGCAGGGGGGAAGATTAGTGCTGGGGGCGGAGAGAGATGCAAGAGAGTTAAGAGAGTAAGAAGAGTTTAAGATCACACATCCACACCCAACATTTCATTTACAGTTCTTTGCCTATGGCTCAGCCAAAAAAAAAATCAAAACAGAGAAAACTACACAACAACAACGAGAGAACAATAGAGAGCGTACTCCCACAACTTTTGCTGTAAACGCGAGAGGGAGAGTGAGGGAGTGAGTGATGCTGAGGCAGATGGGGAAGTGAAGAGGTTGGATAGATCTACAAAGGGGAACTGGGTGGGCCTCTGGGAAGTTACGGGCGGATTTGTGGCTTTGGCGGATTCCCCAGAATTTGGCTGGGATATGGTGGGATCTGGTTGGACTCTGAGTGAATCTGATGGGATCTGGTGGTGGGCCTGGTGGGATCGCCTACCCAGGTGGTATCTGGCGGGATCTGAAGGGATCTGGTTGGGTGGATCTGGTGGGATCTGGTGGGATTTGGGTGGTCTGGGTCTGTCTGGCGGGTCTGGTGGGTTTGGAAGGGATCTGCTGGGTGGGATCGCTGGGGTCTGAAGGATCTGGGTAAAATTTGAAAGAGTCGGTGGGTCTGGTTGCGTCTGTGTTGTCTGGGTGTTCCTGGGTCTTGTTGGGTTGGGGATCTGGGCGTTCAAGGGATCGCATGGGATCTGGGTATCCGGGTGGGATCTGAGGATGTGGGCGGTCGTGTGGGATCTTTTTATCACGTAATATCGGGTGTAAAGGTCTCTCTTCTTTCTTTCTCTCCCTTTACTCTCTTTCGTCTCTTGGTCTATATACCTTATTCCTCCGTTTATTCCCGTTGCTTTCACACTCACACCTTTTTTTTTTTTTAAAAAAGTGTAGCGAACCACCTCAAATTCAGGCGCAAACACGCAAATTTTTGTGATCGGGTTCACGAAGCGGGTTCTGGTTGCTGGACCTAGGTTTAGGTTTAAAAGGGCGTAATAATTATTTTTTTTTTTGGAAAATTGATATTTGTATTAAAAATTAGATATGCCTATACAAACTTTTGCAGCCACAATGATTCAGTGGGAACACAATGATACAGAATTGTTCAAATTTGTGTCTTTGTGCTCACTAGCATCATTAAATGAAACTAATGTCCTAATATTACTGATTACTGTTACTGTTTTGCTTACAAGGGCAAACATACGACTTGGTTCATTCCGTTCGACTGCCGAAATATCGAAATCTAATACTTGTTGAATATATTTTTGGTGTGTATTTTTCTTAGTTTAGGCCACAAAAAGGGAGGTTTTCTGAAGGCATTCTCTTGGGTATTACTTCACTGAGAAAAAAAAGCAATCTAAAATCTAGATTGAAAATCTCTCAAGATCGATCTCAAGATTGGAAAACCTTGAAATGAGCTTAGAAATCTGTGTTGTTATGGATAGCGACCTATGTTTTTTATTTGGGACTTTTTAGCTGGCTTGAGGTCAATGTTTTTTAATTATTAAAAACAAACCAAACCGTTAATAGAATTCCTTTCTATTGGGGCGTCGAACATTCCTTTCACAGTTATTCCCAAACAAATTAATCTTGGTTTCACCGCTCCATAATATGTTTTTCCATTTTTTCTCGTTTACGTCATGGTGATACTTTTTTTGCGCATAAGTGGGACTTTTCTGGCAATTCTTCCTGGTAGGTTGGCATCTTGTAATCGTCTTCGGCTTGTGTAGACATTGACAACAACAAAAAGCCAAAAATTAAAAAGTTGTCAACACTAAAAGTACGAAAAAAGCCATCTATAATTAAAAAATTCCGGTGTGTACAACAAATTTTGTACTCAACTTGTAAAAAAATGTATTAGCATGTTAAAATATTTTATACAGTCTTAAATTGGTAACCTCTTTGCTGATAAATTACAGAATTTTCGAAAAACCATCCATAAATAATTTTTTCTTAATTCATGGATAACAAACATGGATAAAACGCGTAATGTTTTGCTCTAAAAGCTTAA
This sequence comes from Lordiphosa stackelbergi, assembly GCA_018904235.1. Taxonomy (NCBI): domain Eukaryota; kingdom Metazoa; phylum Arthropoda; class Insecta; order Diptera; family Drosophilidae; genus Lordiphosa; species Lordiphosa stackelbergi. The sequence continues at coordinate 97,946 of JAEIFU010000148.1, forward strand.
AAAATTTAATTGGCTGCTATTTTGGTAAAAAAAATTTTGGTATCTAACAAACAATGACAACAAAAAAGTCCATTTTTATACCCTTGCAAAGGGTATTATTATTTTGCCCAGAAGTTTGCAACGCATAGAAATATTCATTTCCGACCCTATAAACTATATATATTCTTGATCAGGGTGACGAGCTGAGTCGATTGAGCTTTGTCCGTCCGTCTGTCTGTCTGTTTCTACGCAAACTAGTCTCTCAGTTTTAAAGCTATCGAGCTGAAACTTTGCACAGAGTCTTCTTTTTACTGCACACTGCTAATATGTCGGAACCGACCGAATCGGATGACTATATCTTATAGCTGCCATAGGAACTATCGGTCGAAAAGTGGGTCTTTGTGAGAAAAACTTTTTTGTTTTTAATGTTAACGTCTCCCACTTCAGCGATTATTAATATTATACGCTTTCACATAGATTTGGAAGTTTTTGTCAAAATCGGATGACTATATCTTATAGCTGCCATAGGAACTATCGGTCGAAAAATGGGTTTTAATGAGAAAAATTTTTTTGTTTTTAATGTTAACGTGTCTCACTTCAGCGATTATTAATATTATACGCATTTACGCAGATTTGGAAGTTTATTTCAAAATCGGATGACTATATCTTATAGCTGCCATAGGAACTATCGGTCAAAAAGTGGGTTTTAGTGAGAAAAACTTTTTTGTTTTTATGTCTAACGTGTCTCACTTCATTATTAATATTATGCGCTTTTACAAAGATTTGGAAGTTTTGGTCAAAATCGGATGACTATATTCTATAGCTGTCAAAGGAACTATCGGTCGAAAAGTGGGTTTTATTTAGAAAAATTGTTTGTTTTAATGCTGGCGTTCTTAAACTCTGATGTATTAAAACATTTGCGGACTGTCAGCTACAAAAGAGCTTGCAGCTACTCACAAAGACTGAATTGAGGTTGGCCTTCTTGTTTTACCCAAATTTCAAAAACTTTGAGGGTCCATAAAAAAAGTGCTTCCTAGTCAAACGCTGATAGGGATTTACTCAGTTCGCGTAGCACTATCGATTCCGCATAGTGGTGCTTGGTAGTTTTGAAAAAAGTTGAAATTTGTCGCACAGTGTAATTTATTTTTGTCGTTTCTTTTCATATTATAAAATAAAAGTGTTTCATCTTGAAGTCGAGTATAAGCGATCTTAATTCGAGTTTGATTGACTAAGATTAACATGGAGAATATAATCTTGGGTTAAGATTATCTCGTCTTGGTTGAATTCTGACACCGTTTCTCTTTGATTCAAGAATTCAATCTTTATTTTAGATTGATTTTTTCTTAGTGTAGTATTACTGATATTACTTATATCCAAGAGAATGCACTTAGGAAACCTTCCTTTTTATCCAAAAACGAAAAAAAGAATTCATAAAAATATCGTCAAAAGTTATTTGATATCAATAACTCGACAACCCTATTAGACAACTACAGCCCTGAGCCAGTTGATTGCAATAAAAATATATCTATACACTTGGCCCTCGCTTAACACGGACTCTTTTTAGCACGAACTCGGTCTTACACGGATACAAATTTGTTCCCTTCCTCCTTTTAACACGCAGAAAACCTCGTTCTTACACGATTGCCAAATATGGATATTTTTTTTTTATGTCAATTGATGCGTTAGTTCCTTTGTGTTTGTATCATACAAAGCTGGTCAGAAAGTTAATGAATAAAATATATTAATTTCAGCTTTTACAATGGCAGAAAGAAAGAACAGAGCTCCTTTAAAACAAAAAGTCATTTCTATAGAAACAAAAATACAAATTCTAAACCGCTTAGACAATGGGCAAACTCCACCCGAAATTGTAAGAAGACTTGACTTAAATAACTCCAAAGTTCGCACTATCAAAAATTAAGGATTGGGTCATCTAATCTAGATTTACAAGTAGAGCACGTGCACCTATTTTAAAGAAAATGGAAAGAGCACATAGCATTTGGATTGACGATAGCTACGAAAAAAGAAGCCAGCGGATCATTCATGAAAAGGCACTCAGGATTTATGAACTGATTAAGCAAAATAAAGAGCTCTCTTCCAGCATAGATTTCGTTCCTAGTAATGGATGGTTCGAAAAATTTAAAAAACTGTTCTCCATTCATATCATTAAATAGGCTTCGGCTTTGGCCGATGATGGAACTGCTACCACGCACCCAGAATAAATTGCGGGGTTCATTGAAGAAGAGTAATTCTCGTCCGACCCATATCTCAATGCTGATGAAACTGGACTTTGCTGGAAAAAAATGCCAAATCGAACTTTTTTATCAAAGAATGGAAAAAGTAGCTCCAAGTTTTAAGGCACAAAAAGATCATTTTACACTTTTGCTGTGTTGTAAAGCGCCTGATGACTTTTAAGTAAAGTGCGTTTAAAGGGATAGACAAGAGCAAATTACCCGTTTACTGGAGAGCAAATTACAAAGCTTGGGTAACTGCAGAATTGTGTAAAGACTGGTTCTTGAATTGTTTTGTACCTGAAGTTGAAAAATATTTAAAAAAGAAGAACTTATAGTTTAAAGCACTTTTGTTATTGGACAATGCCCCAGGGTCATCCGAAAGATTTAAGCCATGCGAATGTTTAAATTAAATTTATTCCACCTAATACAACATCATTAATGACGAATCTTTGATTGAGATTTTTGTGAATGAAGTAAACAATTTGAAATCAGATGACAGCAGCTCTGAAGAAACCGATCCGATTAGTTTAACGATAGAAAAGCTCCAAGAAAGATTCGCATATGCTAGCAGCTTGGAATCGTGCGATGACTTAAGTTTAAGAGAAAGTTGGAAGAAATACTTTTGCCTTAGGGGGGTGCTTTAAAGAAGCTTTAAAAGCCACTAAACAATCGATAATGACTGCTTTTTTTGATAAGGAGCCACCAAAAAAGAAAACATGTTGAATCAAAAGGGCTTAAACCATAAATGTCACTAAATGCATTTCAAATTTGATATAAATAAAATCATATGACCCTCTTACTTTTTAACATTTTTGAGTTTTTAAAAAGTTTTATTATATGAAGAATAATTTTTTTTTATTTAATTCCAGCTTTTAATTTTGAAAATATGAATGTTATACATATATTTAAGGCATATGAATAGCAACTTTTGGTTTATTTTGAACAAATGTATGAAACTTTATTAAAAACAGACCAAATTTGAACAATAAAAAATTAGTTTATTGCCAATTTTGAATTTCAAGAACGTAACCCCTTATTTTGTACTGTATCCATGTTTCGCTTAACACGATTTCGCTTAACACGAGGTTTTCTAGGAACGTAACCCCCGTGTTAAGCGAGGGCCAAGTGTATTTATAAAAGGGGAGGTTTTCTGGATATTACTAGTATTACTAATATCCAAAAGTATGCCCTTTGTAAACCTTCCTTTTTCTCCAAAAACCAAAAAAAAGTATTCACAAAAATATCGTCAAAAGTTATTCGATATTGATATTTCGACAACCCTACTGTGAACCTGTCTCAATGACCTTACCTTTTAGACTCGCTAAATGATTTCGGTCAAGATTTATGATGCAATTGCCCAAAATGGCAACTACTCTTGGCCATTTAGTTTTGTGTTGCCCTTTTTTTTTTAAAACCAATTTTAGTTTTATGACTTTGCTGGTCTCATAAAAGTGTCATAAATTAAAAGGCGCTTCCACACGCACACACATACCCACGGATCATGTAACCTGTGCCACTGGTCACACGCAGTGCTTTTGACATATAACCTCCGTTCGGCTGGCATGGTTTCACTTGGCCCAAGACACACCAAGCTAATGATTTTATGGTACTTTTTGCAATGTCCAGAAACTGAACTGCTGTCATGTTGTGTCATTGTTGTCTAGGAACTGTTTTTGTGTGTTTGGTGGCGCCAGCAGTTAATTGCTCTTAGAAATGCCGTTTGTTGAAGGAATGTGGCCTCTGCAGAAGAGTGAAAGTGTAGCAAGGGTTGGGAGAGTGGCCAAGGACATTTTAAGTGTGAGTTTGCTAAAACCATTTACCGGCTTAGTTACACCTTGTACTAAATTTATGCACATAAAATATTAAAGTAATAACATTTCTACTTGTTCCTGCCCATGACTATTCATAAATCGACTGATGTTCCCACTTCTTTTCAAGTGCAGCGCTTAAGTCTTCTGTTTGTTGTTGAGCCTCGCTTAAGTTATGTATCTACAATGAAATTGTGCAAATAATTATGCCAACTACCGTAGAACAATTGCAGGGAATAATTCCTGTTTGTTAAGCTCTCATCATCAATTATGCGAAAGCAAACGAAACCTTCACCACTTTTGGGCAGCTTTCTTAATTGGAATACAAAACTGCACTCATGTCAACTGCCAATGGACGGCAAGTTCATATCGCCCCATATCGCGTTCCCGGCCCAAACTCTGACAGCTGCCATCAAAAAATTTGTGGCTAAATTTATGGAATTTTTTATAATATTTTATGGCATTTTACACAATGCCACTGCATAAATTTACAATTCAATTAAATTGTTGTTTTTGTTTCTTCCGCCGCGAAAGGCATAATTGAAAATGATTTAGTTGCAAATTGTATTTTTGGCAGCCATTTTTATCGAGAGTTTTTTAAGCAAATTTATGGCTGCTATTCATTTGGATTTTATCTGTTAAAAATGCTTGTTTCGCTTTGTTTTTGGGCTTCTGAATGTATTTTGTTATAGACACAACAATGGAATCCGAATGGAAAGACATTTTATTAAATGTTCAACACCATGAAAAGTAGCCAAGATCTTAATCTAAATGTCAGCATGTAAGCTAATTGTTTGTTGATCTATAAACATAAAATTTACAATTTACTTGGCTCTAGAGCTTAGCTAATTGATACTGTTAATATGGCTCAAATGGTTGAAAATGTGGATTTTTTAAATCAATTTTCAAGTGACATTTTATAGGTGAAAAATGGAGTGCACAAACCAGTTTTATTTAGTTTTGAAAAAAAGGGAAACATTTTCAATGAGTCATTGAAAACATTTTGATTTAATTAAACTTTAAAATATATGTAGAAAGTTTATACACAGAAAAAAACGGGATATATTCAAACTTTTTAATCTTAAATTAAGCGGGATGAGCTAAATTTAATCTACGCAATTCAAGCTTTTTATGACTGTGGCATTCCAAATGTGATTACTTCAATCACTTTCTACATCACAGCTAATTCCAAAAATTTTTATATTTCTTCTGTTTTCAAGAAGTTTTAAATAAACCAAAACTGGTGTGGGTGGTTAAGTGTATAAGGATGGACTTTAGACTATGTAGGTGAACCAAAAGGGATCTTTCCTGGGATCAAATTACAAATATTATATTAAATATTACATGTTACTGTTCTTGTGATTAAATTGTGGTCGGTTTTTTTGCTTAATTAAATCTTTACAAGATTACCCCGGGATAAATGAAATCTTTTAAGGATAAAAAAGTCGGATTAAATCAATATTTTTCTGATCGGATCAGCAGTTTCCTGGGACTACCTAATTTCATTGCAGTTTGGGATTGATTTAATCCCGTACGGATTGATTTTTTTACACTCGTGCAGGAGTGGTTACACTCTGCGTTGCACAGTGGTTCTAGACTGTTTATCCTAGTTTGAATCGATCAAAATTATGAATTTCGTAAGGTTAAGAGTTAAGGCCCTCTTCTGGTCTAGAACATTATTTTTCAAAATTTTTTTTACTTTTTTAGTTTTTAGCTTAGATATTCAAAAATATTATCCCAAAGGATCACAGGATTTTTTAAAATCGAAATACTTTAGAAGATATAGCCTTTTTTGTTACCAATGTCTTCACAAATACAAGTAATTTTCGCAATTACTTCAAACTTTAATCGCATTTATCTCGAAACCACGTTTTTCAAAATGGTGCCCACGTTTTCTCAAGTTCTACCGAACCGATTTTGATGATGTAGCGTTTTTTGGACGCAGAATTAACGTGGCTATCGTCCCCACCACAATCTTTTACTTTTTTTTTGTGCACTGCACTGCAAAAAAAAATGGTCAAAAATCTATTTTTCGTTTTTTGAAAGGCCGCCATTTTTTCAAATTCAATTTTATTTTAACAATTCTGCTACGGACGATAAAAGCATTCATACTAACCAACTTCCCATTTTCCGTTTTGCTTTCTGATAATTGTAACTCCCGGAAACGTTGGTACCATCGAAACATCTATTTTGAAAGAGCGTACTTTGGATCCCGAAAACTTTTGAACAGCCCTCGAATTACAAATTTAATTTGTTTTTTATATAATGAACTGTACAACCAAATACGAAAAACAGAATAACAAAATCCCATTCCGATTTCTTTCCACATGGGCCTATAATAAACATACAAAACTGCCCCCCGCGGCTGATCGCGACCAGGAGTGGGGGCAGTTTTTATATGCTTATTCTGCTTGCCCTTTTAAAAAATAAAATTTTGGTTCCGAAATTACACTTCATTGGTCCAAGCTTTGGTATTTATAGATAACTCTGGAACTATTAGGTTTCCCATTTACAGCTTAATACTGTAAATTCCTGGATACAGACAAGATTTTAAAAAAATGAAGAAAAACAAAACGTCCCTTTCGCGGCAATTAATTTTTGTTTACTTATTTTAGCGATTTGGAAACCAAAAAAAATTGTTAAAATTTTTAAGTGTGAATAATTTAAAAGTTTAGGGTTTTTATCAACCAATGGCTTTGGAATAGCAAAGCGAATTGAAATTAATTAAATTTTTTTTAAATATGTAAATTTTTAAATCGTTTTTTCCCGCGAATAAAGCAATTATTTCGGCACAATGCGAAAATACGTATATACTATTTTACAACAAGGAATACGAAAAAAATTAATTCGATCCATTCAAAATCCCAGTGGGCGATTTTTCATGGAATCACAACTATTGGGTGTATATTAAATTAAAAATGAACTACTGACCCGAACTGAAACCGTTGCCACCAAAAACCATGTAACTAACCGAACCACCGCGGCGGTTCAAAAACTGTTTGAACCACTGAACCGAACCAGTTCTTATATCCAAGCGGGTTTCTAGCCCAGTAACCAGGAAGTGGATGTATTGCCCTTCAAAAGTATAGTTCCCTTTATGCAAATATATATTCACGCGCATCAATCCGTTTGAGAGGACTTTTCATAAATTTAATTTTTTTTTTATTTGTAACCACTTTGACAAAAACTTGACTTGCTAAGAAATTTTCAAAATTTATTTGTATGCAGCTTGGAAAACTATGTCGAATCAGGAATAAAAGTGTTGCAATATTAATGATTTCATTATATTTTGATACATATTATATATTTAGTTAAAGTTTTAAAAAATATTTAATCAAAGTTTATTGGGTTTTGAATCTCTAAATTTTGAAATCAGCTTTCAGAAATCTTCAAATGAAACCTTAATTATAAATATTTTAATAGACTTTTGCGACCTGTTTTTTGTCAAACTTTTTGTATCTGGCTGGATTGAGGTCGGTGGAGAGTTACAATTCAATGTGACGAGAAGATGTGGTTATCTTCGAAACAGCGATCGTTGTACGGATATACCAATTGCTATTCCAAGTTGTTGTAATTAATCTGTGTCTATTTGTGTTCGATAACATTGAATTGTAACTCTCCACCGACCTCAAGCCAGCCAGATACAGAAAGTATTTTAATAGACTTTACTATACGATATGTTAAATTTTTTTTTTTATACCGAAAACATCGATATCGATTAAGTAACAACAAAAAAACACGTTTTCTTTTACTTTTTCTATATTGAAAAAATATATCAATATATGAATTTTTTTTTAATATTTGGAAACCTAAAACTATAGGTTCTTGAGATCTGTTCTAACAAAAAGGTTCAGATTTCGCAGATCTAGTTTTTGGATCGATCGTAGCTTTAAGATGATTATGTAACTGATTCTGATCAAACTTGGGACAACAATTTCAATTGATCATTCCAATAATGAATCCTTTCATGATCTCGAAGATAAAGAAAATTCAAATTCAAAAACTTTAGTTTCTGGAAATATAATAATGACACGACAATAATTCATAAAGCATTAACACGGCTAACTCTGATTTTTATTGAGCGAATAGAAAATATGTGTAATGATTTAAATGTTAATTTAGTGAATAGAGTCAAAGTATGCTGAGTTAATTACTAATTAATAGGTTTATTAATGTCCGGTCGTAAAAGCTTAATTATTTCTTTTGCGATTAACTGTTTTGATTAGGTGATGTGGTCTCAGCGACTTGCATTTAAATTTATATAAAGATAAAAATTTAAATAAACTAGCTGAACCCGGCGCAACTAGGTTCGCGCCCAAGTTTTTAAAAATTTTCAGTAAGATTGTTTTCTTAAATTGATTTGGCTTAAAATTTTTTTTGCTGCTTAGCCCAACTGCTCATTGAACACAATATTTGTAATAACTCTATTTGGTTTATTTTTCAGTTTCGAATTCACGTCAGAATTCGTGAATTCGTGTCAGAAGAGGATTAAGTAAGGCGTGGATAATGCAGTGGTCTATACACATATTAAATTCTATCCCGTCCCGTCCCAACGGACACAATCAAATTTTCTAGTCGTGCGAAAACTTCAGAATTACAATTTATTCCCTTCCAGTCATGAAGATGCTAAACATTCTCTCGCACGACCACGTAGTGAATTTCAGGTCAAGCGCGAACCTAGATAACTGAACTAAGGTGTATGTTAAATCTTAGATTCCTTTTATAAGCGACCAGTGCTGTTGGTTGATAACACTAGTTTATAGCCAAAAAGACCCATTTCCACTGAAATTTTTTTATAGTGTAGTTTGGAATGGTGATCTCAAAAATCAATTTCAAAAATTTTTTCATGGCTCCGTTTTCGAAATACGATTTTTTTTAATTTTTCGGTAGGTGCTTTTACATTTAAGCCATATCTGACTTCATAATTGTCAGATAGAGTCAAGCAAGATATGAATACGAAAGGCAATTGAACTGCCAGTAATTGCGTAGAAGATTGTTTTTAAATCGGCTTAGTAGTTTGGATACAATAACCAAAAATATTTCAAAAAATTAAATTTTTAACTCAAAAGTGTAAGAAATTTAAATTTTTAAACGACTAGAAAAAATATAAAAAATTCAAAAATATTTTTATTTTTTCTACTTAAGAATCGCACTTTTACGAAGACAATAAGGTATGGTGAGGAAATTCGTGTAACACGTACCGTATATGGATTAAATTGAGTAGAGGAAATTTTGGGTTTATTGTGTGTTCACAATAAATAAACTTGTATTTTTCTTCGTCTTTTGGTCACTTTATGAAGTTAGCGAAAAGCTAGAACAAAAATTATAATCAAGAACCGAACAAAAGTCGAAGCAAATTGAAATTTATTTTTGAATAATCACGAAAATACCAAATTTTTTTGCACTAAATTGCTCACGGCTGTGTTTGTTCATAGATTTTGATAATCGTTATGTGGTTTTCTTCGTAGAAGTTCGATTTTTTAGTAGAAAAAATAAAATTAGTTTTTTTTGGATTTTTTTATATTTTTTACAGGCGTTCAAAAATGCAATTTCTCTCATTTTCGAGCAAAAAATCGATATTTTTGAAATATTTTTGGTTATTGTATTCAAACTACTAAGCCGATTCAAAAACAATGTTCTACGCAATTACTGGCAGTTCAATTGCCTTTCGATTCATATCTTGTTTGACTCTATCTGACAACTATGAAGTCAGATATGGCTTAAAATGTAAGAGCACCTATCGAAAAAGTGAAAAAAATTTATATTTCAAAAACGGAGCCATGAAAAAAGTTTTGAAATCGTTTTTTGAGATCACCATTCAAAACTACACCAAAAAAATTGTAGTAGAAATGGGTCTTTTTGGCTGTAAACTAGTGTAATCAGTCGGGCTAAGCTATTTATATCAATTCACGCGCCAAATTATGTACAACAATACTTCCAATGTAATTGTATAACTTAAATAACCGAAGAAAAATCCCAAATAAAATCGAAGTAGGAAATTAATAATCGATTCGTTGAACCAATGAATACGAGCTAAAAATCAAAACAAAAAGTAAAGGCAATCACTAACACGATGGATATCACCTCTACAGAAAAGAACACGAAGAAGGGTAGAAATGAACAGAGTTGCCAGAACATCTTTTTTATCGTCAAATATAGCTTGTATTAAGGTCCTCTTGCGGAAAAAGAAGAAAAATGCGGGCAGCGAAAAATTTTGTTTTAATTTTTCAAATAAGTGTAATTTCTTGTTATTAATTTTTTTCTATACTGAAAAATTATTTTTCGCAGTTTAGTTTACAGGACAATAAAAGCACAAAAATAAACATGATTAAATAACAGAGATACTACTGTGTGCACACACATTCTTATACCCTTTAGTGTTCATTAACAAAAATTTGATCAGAACAAAATGATTTGGCATAAAATTAATGAAACAGAAGAAGAAATATAAATGAATGATGCTTTTCTTGGTTTTTTTTCTTTTGATAACTTTTTTATTGGATAGATTAGTGAAATTGCAACTTCTTTATTTTTGAAATCGGGGAACACCATGTTTAGGTCCTCTTTTGTTTAGAAGGTGCCGTAACACAAACTCTGAGTGTGGCCCAGCGGTTAGTGTGCTGGACTGCAGAGCGGGAGGTCGTGTGTTCGATCTCGCCTCGGAACATCAAATAAAAAAAGATTTTTTCTTTCTTTAGAAATAAGCTTTTACACATCCGGTCACCTTCACCCAGCTATTGGCGCCAGCTCTGAAGTAACTAGCCATGAAAAAGCAAATTCTCAAACTTTGCCGTTCGGATTCGGCGTTAAACTGTAGGTCCTTTTCTCTTGTGCGAAAAATTTAAGGCAGGGTTCCCCAAGCAGAGAGCGCGAAAACGTGACTGTGTCTCTCTCCAACACACATCGAAGGTTAACTTCGGCAAGCATTCGGTAAGAATTGGCAAGTAAGTTCGTGCCTCCGGGGCTATCGTTGGGGAACTCTGATTTAAAGCACACACGCCAAGAGATTGTGAGAAGTTTGGCTTGGCCCCTTACAACTTAAAAGATTCCCCCAGAAAATTTTGTTGTTTTTTGGTATATTCACCCACTTCGATACAAATTTTCCAAATTTTCTTTCATAGTGCGCTTGCATATCTAAATGAACGTCTTTGTCAAATCTTAGATCTCTAGGATAAGCGGTCTTGGCTAAGGATTGATAATCAGCCAGTCAGTCGGGCATAGAGATTTATACACATAGATAAAATAGGTCATTAAGTTATGATTTTATCCATAACTTTTCTAAAACAAGACACGCGCAACACCACAAAGGAGGCTGGTTGACTGTAAAACGCTATTTCAGGAACACCAATTCAATCTTCAGCAGTCTACGCCTGACTTTAATGAGCTGGCAGAAGGTACCTCATGACAGAACAGCTAGAAAATGCGACATCAGCAGCAAACGCCAAAATCACTAAAGCTTTGAGTGTGTGTGCTTTGAGTTTTAGATTTTGCGACTAGAAATGTAATAAAAAGGGTTTTTGTTCGAAAAGATGTTATTTCGCTTGTCTGAGTTCTAATATGAGTGGGCAGTGAAAGAACTTATGAGTTGTCAAATAACGATTAACGTTCTGATGATAATCCATCTGAGTACTAGGAGTACTTAGACAAGTGAAATAACAGCTACAGTATATATAGATTTTCTGAGAGATTCTGAGTTACTTAATTTTATATAAGTGATTCCAGCGGAAAGAAAATATATGGGGTAACATGTTTCGTCATTCTTCTCAAACGATTTCCCGGTTACTATTAAATACTTGAACTTACTTAACTGCACGTTGAACAGCGACAATCAGACCAAATGCGTTTTCCTGATGATGTTGTATATGCAAATGATGATACTTATATGCCAACTCGTAATTATACTTAATGGCCTTTTTTGTTAGGTTGTTATACAAAATTTTTAATCGCTTTTAAAGCGCATTTATTGTTTGACAGCAAACGCTTTGTTGGCCTTTAACTATTTATTTGTGATTTGATTAGGTTTTGGTTTCGGATCTGTTGTTTTCATTCAAATGTGACACAAATCACACGCAATTTATAAATACACATCAAGGGATTGGCCAAAAAAATTTGCATAACACAAACACAAGACACACACTCGAGATCGAGATAGGGACAGAGAAATAGAGATACTAAAAGTGGACAAAATGTGCCACTGTGAAGACCAAGACCCGTTTCCGTTATTTTGTAATTAATCAAAATGCGACGATTAAAATTTGTGATTTGACCAGTTTTTGATGAAGATTAATGGTGACCATTTGCGACGGCTTTTCCGCGATACCGAATCACCATACGAAAGTTTCACGAATTTCGCCAACAAACGTTCAAAAGTCAACTGAATGCCAGTTTTGGTATTACCATGCTATTGCTTTGGCTCCTGCTGTTGTTGTTTTTTTTTCTGATTGGAATGGGGAAGTCACGAAGTTGGCAAAGATGGAGTGAGTGAGCCAGCGCGAATGCGGTTATATTTGGGCTTCCGGTTGGACGTACGCTGTGTGAGCGACTGCCGTTTGCCGCGCTGTATGCGCTGGGGCTGTCGTTATGGGCAAACAAACGAGTTTTTTCTCCACCGTCACACACACACACACACACACGCACACGCGCTATCGCGCTATGAAAGTGGGTGTAGCCTTTGTGCTGTTCTTTATCGCTCACTCGCTCGCACTCGTCGTTGGCTCGTAATCAAATTGTGGCCATATTAAAGTTTGCTTGATTTGCTGTTTAGATATTTGTGTGCGGTTGAGTGCTTTTGTGTGTGTGCGTGTGCTCTCTCTGGGGACAGCCCACTTTCTGGCACTCGTGGCGTATGCGCAACATTTGGTATCGTTTCTTGCCAGGCCATTATATTAAATAATTCTTTGTCGTAATCATTTAAGAAATAACAAATCTGAGAATTTACCACAATTCTTGTCGAATGTTTTATAAACCAACGCAACGACAAATCAGTTGGCATTTTATGTGCACTTTTATTGATATTTTATACACCATTGGCCATAATTCTTTTTAATTGCCGAGTAATGCAGCTTTATATAAAAATTATCAACGTGCGCACATATAATTTATAATTATAACACCATTTATCAGATAAGGTCTTAATAAAAATTATTGATTACGTATATAAAAATTTTAATTTTAATATGTAACGCCAATCAAATCGGTTGCCGTAATTAGTAACTCGTATAATTAGCTTGGATAAGCCTGCAAGCAGCAAGTTATTTAGAATTTTTGGAACTTCTTTTTCGATGTTATTGGGATCGTTTGACTTACAATCGTTTCGATTTGTATGGGTGAAAAAAGTCAGCAAAAAAAAAAACTCCCATAGGAGTTATTAAAAATTTTTTTGTGGAGTGCCATGGCAATACTTGGAAACGAATTTGATTTGCTTGATGTGGCTCTTCTACTCAAAGAAAATTTTACTGTTGCATGTATTTTGTTCTTATTTTGTTTACTATAATTTTGATAAAAATTACTCATAACGATAAAGCCAAGCTAACTTCGTCTATGCCGAAGTATTTATACCCTTGTTTCCGACCGATCGTTCCAATGGTAGCTATATGCTTTAGTCATCCGATCTGGCCGATTCCACTTTGACTTTCAGCAAAGTGTGGTTAAGATAGCTCTTAAACTAACGGAGGAGATAGCATTGAAACAGATGGACATGGCTATATCAACTCAGCTCACCATGCTGAACAAGAATATATATATGCTTTATGTGGTGGGAGATGCTTCCTTCCAAGGGCGTAGCCAGCTTTCCGAAAAGGTGGGGGCAGCTGTGCCTGAACTCTTCTTAAGTACTTCTTAAATTATATTTTTCAACATTAAATAACTAGGTCAAGATGCATTTGATATGAAATGAGAAACAAACATCCAAATAATGGAGGAAAACTTAAGTTATAAATGAAAAAGTGCATTTTTCGGAGTAAAATCTATGATTACACTGTTCTACAGCGAAAAGTATCCAGAGAATCTTCACCTGATTCCTGCGCTCCTACTCATGCTGATTACGAGTTGGTATGTCAAAGCCATATCTTAGTTTCCGTTTCCAAGATATACGCGAAAAACTAAATTTCCGAATTCTTGCCGTTTTAGAAATTTTGTAGGCCACACTAAGCAATAATTGCTGATTTTATGAAGCTTATAGGATAGTAAACATATCAATGCAACTGAGAAAAATCAAACACACAATATAAGTATTGCCAATGGTGTCGAAACTGGCCTTCAAAATCAAATTTTACTTGGCTTATAGCAATTTTATCAAGCTAAACCATTTGCTACAAGCCATTCTATTTGTCGGACATTTAGTGGCGCCATATTATCATATAGTTCAACATATGCACTAATTATGGTAATTTTTTGGCAATTTTGTGAGGAAAGATACAGCCTGTTATATGCGAAAACCAAGATTTAAATTTATGGGAGGAGAACTAGATTGCCAACCCAAATGTTTATGGGAGTTTTGAAAGGCAACTTGATTTAGCATTAGCAAAATATTTATTGAAATGTTAAATAACAACATTCATGGAATACAAAGTTAACATTTGCGATTAATTTTTGAAACAATAACTCTACTCTTCGATAGTCTTCATTTTCTTTCTCTTTGGCTCTGCATTTAAATCACAACTGCTTAACGGTCTCCGCCGCTGCTATTAATGCCCGCCAGTCGTTTCTGTTTCGTGCTAGCTGGTACCAAAGCAGGATTGGCTATGTCTTTCCGCACCTGGTCTTCCCATCTCAGTTTTGGTGTCCCAAAGTCTTTGGCCTTCCGTTTGTACACATGTTTTACTGGAGCTTGTTCATCCATACTGATAGCATGTCCTATCCAGCGCATTCGCTGCTGTTTTATGTGCTGATGTATGTTTTATAGCTGCCTCATCCGCTGCTGTTAATGTCCATACTTCTGAGCTATATTAAAGGTCTGTGATGATAAGCGACTTTTCTAATTCAATTTTTGATTTCGAGAGACGGCTCTGCTCTTTAACTCCCTACTGGGCCCGTAGAAACATCAGTTTGCAAGAGTAATTCTTCTGATAATAACGTCAGAATATCTCTCGAGGACATTCACTAACAGGATATCAGAAGCTTCCCTGTTGATTGTGTCAATGTTCTAGGTCCATATCCTTAAATCGTGGTCCCTTAATCGTTTGCGGGCGGGAAGATCTTTTAACGGTGGTTGGTACCAAGCCCGCCGCACCAATCCAAATCTTCTTCTTCTTCTTCTTTATTGACCGTCACAACCGTTTGACGGTCTCGGCCTCTGCAATTAATTCTCTCCAGTCGCTTCTGTTCTGTGCAAGCTCTCACGGTGACACGTCTATTTAACACATATACAATTTCACTCAACACACAAATTCATCACAACACAAAATTTACACAAGCAATTTCAACACATGCATATTCAACACAATACAATTTCCTCATAGAACAATTTTATCACATTAAAATTAAACACATGTCAATTCAACACGTCAAAAAAAAAAAAAAAAAACCCCTGTGGGGGAAAGCCCCGACTTCAATATACCCTGTACAATTGACAACGAGAGCGTAAGTTAAAGTCGGCTCCATCCGGTGACCATCCGGAAAGTATGCAACATTTTTTTTAGGGTGGGTGGGGTTGTTTCGGGGGGCTTGATTCGCTTTTTTGCTCATAACTTCTGAACCGTTCATCCGATTTTTATCATTTCTTCGGCAAATCGATTTATTTTGCTAATTACTAACTATCTCTAGAAAGTACGAATCGTCTATCTTCAAAACTGTGGCAGATATAACGTTTTTTCCAAATTACGGGGGCGGGAGGGGGCGTGGCCAAAATTTGAAACAAACTTGATCTGCGTACAGATAAAAGAAGCATTTGTCCCATACATGTCAAACCTCTATCTCTTACCATCTCTGAGATCGACGCGTTCATACAGACAGACGGACGGACGGACGGACGGACAGACGGACAGACGGACAGACGGACAGACGGACATGGCTAAATCGACTCGGCTATTGATGCTGATCAAGAATATATATACTTTATAGGGTCGGAGATGTTTCCTTCTCCCTGTTACATACATTTGCACAACTTTATTATCCCCTTTTACCCATTTTTAATGGGTACAGGGTATAAAAAACAACGATTTCCAACACAGTTCAATCTTAACATTCGTCAATTTAGTACAGGAACAAATTCATCAGTGATGAATATTGATATTGTGATAATGACATTTTTAACAAAATTATTTTTCACAATTCAAACGCTTCGAAATCAGTTTGGTCTTAGATGTCGATGCGCCACGCCACGGACCAACACAGCGTTAAAGGCTAGCACAACGCCATCAATGGAAAAATTCAAGTTTATCATGCAACAATTGAAAAATTCATTGACACGCTCAAACAGGAACAAACATTAGTAAATGCATTTCTAGACCAGCATTCAGTAGACCTTGATATTGCAAAAAAACAATCGAAAGAAATATTGTGAGAGGCAGAAAAATGTTGTGTGTAGTTTTAAGCCTAATTCCGATATAATTAATTACTTAAAGGGCATTGCAAAAAAGGTTAAAACTTAAAATGCAATTATATAATTTACACGGATGCTTTTGTCTTGTAATTTTGTTGATTTTTAAGATTAAGTAGGAAAGAATGCGCAGCAAACAAACATTTTTTTTCAAAAATCGCGCGAATTTTGAAAAACAAATTTTGCCTGCGGCGCGCTTCACTACACTTAGACAAACCGCTGCATACATTAATTTTCCGCAGCAACAGTGTGGAAGGCTGGCATAAAGCCTTCAGTGAAAAAACTCAAGTCATTTATTCATCAATTGAAAAATTCATTGAGTCGGTCAAATAGGAACAAACATTGGTAGAAAATAAAAAGTGTTATGTACTGTATCAAGCCCAATTGCTATATTATCAATTACTTAACATGCATTGCAAAGAATGCTAAGATATACTACACTTCAGCCCACAAACTCAATTTCTACTACACCTATTTTATTGTATAGTGTATAGGAATCTGATTTTTATTTAAACTTTTTCGGTGCTATTAAAATTTTTTTAATAGATTTTTGAGCTCAGCATTCCAAACAATACTAAAAAACAATTTTAGTAGAAATGGGTTATTTAATTTATTAATTTTTCTAAACAAGTGATATTAAAAATTTATGGCTACACAAGCTAATATAGCGTTAACATTGAGAAAACCACCAAATTTAAGAAATAAACCGTACACTCTTTTAGATTGATGAGTATTAAATTTGAAATTTTATGATAAAATTACGTGTCAAGGAATTAAGTGTCCACGATAAAAATTCGCGGATTGTAGTAAACACTTTCACTTTTATTCTTGCAAATAGCTTAAAATTTTATATTACATCAATGAATTCCCGTCTTAGAGCTCATAGGTTCACTGTAAATCAATTTCTTCGTGCTTAAGTTGTTGTCTGTTGAATTGACGAATAACTAAATTAGCTTGGGCTAAAACTGATTGTGGTAAACTTGTATTGTGTTGCAATTGCAATGTGTTGAAGTTCCTAGTGTTGAATTTGTGTTATGTTGAACTGACGCATGTTTAATTGACTAGTGTTCAAATTGTTTTGTGTTGAAATGACGTGTTAAAATTGTTTTGTGTTAAATAGACATGGAACCAGCTCTCACCAGTTAGTCACACCAAGCTTGGCAACGTCTTTCCAAAGTTCTACTTTCCGTAAACATTAACGTAGCATTCCATGAATGTTGCTATTTAACATTTCAATAAATATTTTGTTAAGCTAATGCTATATCAAGTTGCCTTTTTATAACTCACAAAAACATTTGGAATGGGAATCTAGTTCTCCTCCCATAAATTTAAATCTTGATTTTCGCATATAACAGGCTGTAACTTTGCCTGCCAATTGCCAAAAAATTACCATAATCAGTGCAAATGTTGAACTATATGATGATATGGCGCCATTAAATGTCCGAAAAATAGAATGACTTGTAGCAAATTGTTTAGGTTGATAAAATTGCTATAAATCAAGTAAAATTTAACTTTCAAGGCCAGTTTCGACACCATTGGCAATACTTATATGGTGCGTTTGATTTTTCTCAGTTGCATTGATATGTGTACTATCCTATTAGATTCATAAAATCAGCAATTATTGCTTAGTGTGGCCTACAGAATTTCTAAAACGGCAAGAAGTCGGAAATTTAGTTTTTCGCAAATATCTTGGAAACGGAAAATAATACTACGTTTATGCTATGCTCATTTTGCCAAATCATTTCATGAAATGGATCCGAAAGTGCGTGCATAAACCCCATTTCATGAATTCGACATACACACGAAAGTTGACTAAGAATTCGATGTCAATTCATGAAATGCTGGGGAGTAGCCAACTTTAGTTGCGCAGATGCTACCAGATCCTTTTTTCTCAATTTCTGGTTACATTGTGCCTTAGCAAACAGTTGTTCATAAATTTTAGCCAATTGTTTGCGCACATAATAAAAAGTTTCAAGCACATAAATATCCATAAATATGAGTTTTCAGAGCAAGCGATTGTTTTGGGCGGACGATAAAGTGGACAAATTACTTGGCTTAGTAAAGGAAAACAAAATATTAAGAAAGCTCGATGGAAAACTAAAAGAAACAACGCCACATACAAAACTCTTTCCGACAATTTAAAGGCTAAAAATATGTTTAAATGTAGCGAGAAAGTAAAAACAAAGCTTCGGTAGCTTAAAAAAAATTCTGGAAGGGAGAACTGCACCCACTTTTACGAAATGAATGAGCTATTTGGGACGCGTCCTGTATCAGCGGCTGTTGGTGTCGACACATTTGTTGACGATTTTGACTCCATTTTTATACCCTGTACCCATTAAAAATGGGTAAAAGGGGATCATGAAGTTGTGCAAATGTATGTAACAGGGAGAAGGAAACATTTCCGACCCTATAAAGTATATATATTCTTGATCAGCATCAACAGCCAAGTCGATTTAGGCATGTCCGTCTGTCCGTCCGTCCGTCCGTCCGTCCGTCCGTCTGTCCGTCCGTCCGTCTGTCCGTCTGTCCGTCTGTCTGTATGAACGCGTCGATCTCAGAGATGGTAAAAGATAGAGGTTTGACATGTATGGGACAAATGCTCCTTTTATCTGTACGCAGATCAAGTTTGTTTCAAATTCTGGCCACGCCCCCTCCCGCCCCCGCAATTTGGAAAAAACGTTATATCTCCCACACTTTTAAAGATAGACGATTCGTACTTTCTAGAGATAGTTAGTAATTAGCAAAATTAATAGATTTGCTGAAGAAATGATAAAAAAATCGGATGAACGGTTCAGAAGTCATGAGCAAAAAGCGAACCAAGCCCACGCTACCATCCCACCCACCCAAAAAATGTTGCATACTTTTCGGATGGTCAACCCTAAGGAGCGCAGAAGCACTGTTAAACATGCTTTTTAGAGTAACGAGTTTATCGAAGTCAGTTAGATGCTGACTTTAACTAACCCCCTGTTTTTAAATTGTACAGGGTATATTAAACGCGGGATACTCAATTCCAAACGGTTATATTTTTAAAAAATATGGATGAATGAATATCGAGGCCGCCGCAGTTTTTTAAAACCCAAAGCTCTGAAAATAACCCAGTCCTTTTTTTTATTTGATTCAACATTTTTAAACATTTTAGCCCGCCAAATGGCAGCCGGATAATACTGCATGAGTAGAAGGTTAAAAATAGCCCCGAAAACCCACGTCTGGCTTTGTACCAAGGACTTCCCCCGCTTATGCCTTCCCCTGGGGAACATCCTCAAAAATTGTATTTTTATTTTTTTTTTTATTTTTTTTCTCATTTAAGAGGCCTATTTCCAGAACAAATAAAAATTTATGTCACGAAATTGCCACTTATTTATGTTAAGTGGATTGTAAGCTATAGTATGACCACAATGTCTTAAAATACACTAAAAAATACCCAAAACGGCGGCCAAATTGTAAGGTAGCACTGATTTGTCAGCCGCTTGAATTCAAAATGTGTTTATCAAATTACAGTTTAAACAATTTTAAAATAAGCTTACAGCTTTCAAAGTCACACGATGTACTACCACAAGTGTGGGCAACTTCGTGATCCTCGGTAGAGAAAGTTTTGAGGCACTTAAAATTAAAAAATGTCAAAAACTAATAAAAAGACTGCTATTGTATGTGCATATATATTTATTATTTGTTAGACTATTTTGGTGCGCCCCGCATTTGCTTTTAATTTGTTCGATGTTGTCCGGAAAAATGTGCTGCAAGTTATTTATTTTCAATTTATTTTAGCAAATCGGCTGTGCTTGCAATCCACACAAGCTAACGATGTGGCAACGCTGTGATTATTTAGTTTCTCTTCTGGAAATCAGCAAAATAAATGCCACTAAATAAATGGCTGATCAGCTGTTCGAAGCTGTTTTTTTTTTATATGGAGTTCAACATAAAAATTTATTTTCGTGCGCATTTATTTGTTCTGGAAATGGGCCTTTAAAGACAACCAGCTCTTTTTGGTGTACAATGCACAATATTTTTACAGTTGTAAATAAACAAAACTATTTTGGGAGTCCCACCAGCTAAAGTCGGTAATTAAGCATTAGAAAGGTCGCCTGATTCGGCACAGTACCGAATCAGAGCTTAGAAGGGCTGGTATTGAAATCATGGTTGCCTTTACATGCAATTCAGCCATAAATTTACCGAAATATCGGTTAAAAACCGAAAATTGAGGTTCGGAATAGGCTCAGGTTGAACAATTTTTTCAACTTTGGTTCGGTTCATAGTTAAACGGGGAAGCCAAGCTAACTTCGTCTGTGCCGAAGTTTTTATACCCTTGCAGATGTTCTGAAATCTCATAGTTTAAGAATGCAAAAATTTCTAAATTAACCCATTTGGTTTCTATAACACATCTGTCTGTTACCCTTTACAATTATTGGGGGTCTTCCCCCCTTGGATTTACTTTTTTGGAATCTTTTAAGGTCGTGTTTCACTATTAATGCTTTAGCTTGTCTCATCCCCCTGGTGATTACCCTGGAGTCTTTTCTAAGCATATTCTCCTCCTTTCTTAGAAGCCCTTTTATTGTGTGTTGGCCTACCCTTGCGTGCCAGTTTTCGGTCAATTCGTTTCCGGCGATGTTGTTGTGTCTCGGTATCCATCGTAGAGTCAGGTTGTTGCTGCTGCCTAGTTGGTCCAATTTGTTTTTTGTCTCTAAGTCTAGCTTACAGGTAAACTTATTGCTGCTGATCGTTTTAAGCTCTACTTGGCTATCGGAGAGGATAGCTATTTCTCTATTATGGTAGTTCTTTCCCATATTATGGTCTGCACAACGGGAGATGGCACATACTTCAGCTTGAAATATGCATGTGAATTCTCCCGTTGGTTCAGATATTTTCGTTCCTGGTCCTGCTATCCCAAGTCCAGTTCCTTGGGTCGTCACGGACCCGTCTGTATACCACATATTTGTGTTGCACTTTATGTGATTTTTCTAGTGAGATCCATTCTCTCTAATTACTTTGGTGTACTGTGGAATTCCTGTCAAAGTGATACTCGGCCACCATTTCGTCTCTGGGTTGGAGGATTACGGGGATTTCCTTTTCCAGCTTTTTAGAGTCTCTGAGGCTTACTGAGTGGTTTCTAGCCACTCCTTCTGCTGTTAATCTAAGCAGTGATGCTTTTTTCTCCTGGCAGATGGTATGGTGGTGTTAGCTCCATCAAAACCTCGATTGCCGCTGTCGGACAGTCATGCATATACATGCCAGCGTTTGCAGTTTTTGCAGCTGCGTCCTTACTGTGAGGAGGTTTGCTCCATCTCCCCACACAACAGCTCCATAAGTGAGCATCGGCAACCATGAGATATAGCCATTGGAGTATGTGCGGTGCCATGTCCTCCGATTTTCCGACTATGCTCCTGCATGTGAATTGTGCTCTAGTACACTTGCTGAGTGTATACTCTAAGTGCTTATCAAATCTCAGCCTGTTGTCAAAGACAACGCCGAGGTATTTGACTTCTTTTTCTGGTGTAATGAGGCAGCCGGATAGGCGTATTGGCCTCATTCTGCTTAGGTTGTATTTCCTAGTGAACCGTACTATAATGGTTTAGGGCTTAGGTTAAGCCCAACCTCCTTGCACCAATCAGCCGTTACTCTCAGTTCCATCTGGACTAAGTCACATAGGGTTTCTTCGCATTTTCCTCTCGCAAGGATTACAATGTCATCAGCGTATCCTTGGCATGTTATGCGCAGGGAGGCGAGTTTTTCTAGGAGCTCATCCACTAGTAGGCTCCACAACAGTGGGGAGAGAACTCCTCCCTGAGGGCATCCTCTAGTTGTGGTTACTGTGATGGTTTCTTCACCTGCCACTGCAGAGGCTTCTTTGCATCGTAGGAGTGAATCTATCCATCTGACTACTGTGGGGTTTGGAGAAAAAATATTTTTGTGAGGGGTGTGCATTTCAAAGGCGAAAACAAAGGCTCTACTTTAGGCTCTAGTTACCTATAGAATTCAACTGCACTTCATTTCCTGCATAATTTTCAAACAATTTTGTGTTCAACATGAATTCCAAAATATATAAACTAACTGCGTGTTCATTTTTATCATCAAGCTAAACGAAATTCTGAAATTTTAGGTTGAGCACAAATGCCTTTGACCGTCTAAAAAATTTTCAAAACGCGGGGCAGACACAGTATATAGTATTTCGAAAATTTATTCAAATTCACATTTCACAAGCGGTTTCCGTAAACCAGACTGTACACATAAAATTTTTCAAACAATTTTGTCAACGAATCGATTGCGGTGTCTAACTCGTACGATTTCGATTAAGGTTATAGTTATACATGTGTGTGCTTTAACGACCTTTATGATAATCAAACCATCAATATGGTCATACAGCTGTTTCATTGGTACCTCTACCAAATCTTCAGTGACTTTCGCCTAATGTACTGGCCCCAACGAATCTTACTCCGTGCCGGAGCTGCTATAATCGTCCTAAGCGACTTGACAGCAAAATCCGGCACTCATAAGAACAGTGCTAGCTGCCAGTACCTTTGTGACTGTGTGTGTTCTCCAATCTTGGCTTTGCTAATGTTAGTGAGAGAGATTTCCACCCCGCTTCTAACACAGTAACCAATAAAAAAATGAATTAAAAAAAAATTTTTTTTTAAATTAAATGTTTACGCTAATTTGATCTCAACTTTTTAAAAAATGTATTAGCATGTTAAAAGATTTTATACAGTCTTAAATTGGCAACCTTTTTTGCTGATAAATTACAGAATTTTGAAAAACCATCCAAAAATTATTTTTTTCTTAATTCATGGATAGAAACAAGTAAAACAAGTAATGTTTTGCTCTAAAAGCTTAAAAAAATTTAATTGGCTGCTATTTTGGTGAAAAACTTGAGTATCTAATAAACAATGACAACAAAAAAGTAAATTTTTTTGGAATTCACTCTTTTGGGACAGTTTTGGAGGATGTAGAAGTGTTCAGATTGTAAAACCTTGTTCAGCAGAGTTGTTTGGTATATCAAAAGCTTCTTTGTACAAAGAATTTATTATCCAAGATCGTTGAAATTTTATTTAAATTGAAAATATATTCTTGGGTTAGGATTTTTCGTCAAGAGTTCGAGACTATAAACTTTGTTTAGATTGATAGAAGCCATAATTGAACAAGTCTTTAAGTCTATTTTGAGGGATGGCTTATAGATCGAGGCAATAGTTATTGATGCAGTTCGATTACGTTAAGAAAATATCAAAAAATGAAGATGAATAATATTAATAACAGAGCAGCGACTACATAAAAGACTCTGCAAGACCAAATTAAAATTAGTTTCTAGTTCAAATCACATATATCTTAACATTTACTATCTGTGAATCTTTTGCCTAAAATGTCATGCCATATTCCATTTATGTTCAAATTTGTCCAAGTCAGATGAAAAGTGGGCTTCATCTAATATTAATTACATGCGGGTCTTGAAAAATAGGCAAGTTGCCTCAAATTTAAGTAGTTCTAACATCAACCCCAAATCCCTGAGATCATTTACCACGAATTAAACTTATTAAATGCATGGCGACCAAGCAGCGATTAAAACTACTTAAATTATTAATGGCCACTGCCTAAATGCGAGACGCGACAAATGCGGCAGTCTAGCGCCAGGGCAGTAAAATCGTGAAAAAGACAAACGGTACACAAATGGAAGAGCTTTGTACGTATGTGAGAAAATCTAGCGCTAACAAGCTCCAAATGAAATGGACTTGAAAAGAAACGTGGTGCGATACGCGATATAAACATGCAACAAAATTTATGCGAAACTTTAATGAATCACACAAACTGAGACCAAAGCGCTCTAACACTCATACACATACACGCACATATACAGCTGGTCTAACCAATCAGACGGTCGCATGGCCTGACTCCACCTCAAAATGGGGACCAACATGTGTCTGGGGCAGCAAAAAACTAAAACACGTTTTTGGTGGCAAGCAGAGAAGGAGTTCCACACGGCGTCCTGCTGATTGCCACAAACGATAAAAGTGACTTGTGCGTGTTTCCACACTAGCAGCGGATCGGGTCTGTGTCTGAGAGCTCTCTCGATCTGGAAATGCGGCTTAAGTTTGGGGTGTGGCATGGCGGCAAGGCAATGGATATATGGATGGGGCAGAAGCCGCCACAGCGCAGGGCTAAAAGTGGTAGAATTTGTAATGGTGGCAAGCAAAGACAGTGGCGGCGTGAAAGGCAATTCAAATCAAATTGATATGTTTATCAAAGTGTGAATAGTTAAAGTTGGAGAAGAATATACTAGACTGTAATTTATCACCAGGTCAAATTGATTCAGAAAACACCACTAGAAGGTCAATTATATTTTACTACAGACTTCCATAAATCGGGAATATGTTAATCCTCTTCCCATAGAATTCAAACAATAAATTAAAAAAACTTGAGCTAAATGAACAAATTCCGCAGGATTTACATCATCTGTCACCTCTAAATTTCTAAAGAAGGTCAGGTCCGGAGACTACAACGCCTTGTGACGCTAAAGGATTGGTTTGAGGATCGGTACTAAAATGACTATTTTTATACCCTTGCAGAGGGTATATTAAAATTGTACGGATGTTTGTAACCTTCATTTATACATATAATAAGAGCTGCAAGAGTATATCAACTTCTGCTGAACTGAAGTTAGCTTTCCAATATTTTTTATACCCTTAGAGAGGGTATATTGAAATTGTCCAGATGTTCGTAACGCATAAAAGGAAGCATCTCCGACCACATAAAATATATATATTCTTGATCTGCGAGACGAGCTGAGTTGATATAGCCATATCCGTCTGTCTGTCTGTTCCTCTGTAGCTATGCTATTTCCTCCGTCAGTTTTAAAGCTATCGTAACCAAACTTTGCATAAAGCCTTTTGGTCAGGGCATAATACCGGAACCGGAACCGTTAACCGAAATAAACCGTTTCAAATCGCGTACCGGAACCGGATCGAAAAAAATTATTTTTTGGGAACCGAAAACCGGTTACCGTTATTAACCGAAACGCTGGTACCGGTACAGTTTCGGGTTTTTTACCTTTGTAGAGCGCATCGTAGTTTCAGTCAGACGTTTGTAATGCAAAAAAGCAATCATAAAACGACCTTTACACGCTGCCAGATTTTCTTTCAAATCATTAGGAGTCACAACATTTAAGCACCAATCGATTGCCCCACGCGTTGGAACTCAGCCTACAGGATACCAAAATATTTGCTGGCGGAAGACTCTTCAAGACTTTTCAACTCTTGCTCCAATTTTGCGGCTGCAGGACTTTCATCTGAACCGGAAAGTGTGGGACTCAGTTCGCGAAATTGTACGCATATTTGAATCAGCGGAGGCGGACACAACTAAACTTAAAGCCGAAAATGGAGTTTTGGGCGATGTATATACCATTTGGATTCACTGCAAATTGGAAATATCGAAAAATTCGTTCTCTCTTGCGAAATCGTTGAGGCATATTGATTTTAATTCATGGTAATAATGCTCTACAAAGTTCCCAGAATTGTGTGCGATTTCAAAAGTCGTTTTTTCTGTTCCATCTACGCAGGTAAGCGTGCAACGCCTATTCTCTGGCGTTAAATACATAATGAATCCGCTAAGAAGTTGAATGGACTCAACCACATTCAATGCAACGCAATTATGTCAGCAAATCACAAGAATGCTATATAGTAGACGTATAAAATTCGAAGTTAAATTCGAAAACTAACAAGTAAGAGTGTTGCGGTCGAGTGCCCCGACAGCAAAATACCCTGTTCCAAGTAATTTGGTTCCTATAGCTTTGAACTCCTTTTATTATACACTTGAAAAGTGTATTATAATTTTGCCCAGAAGTTTGCAACGCATAGAAGGAATCATCTCCGACCACATAAAGTATATATATTCTTGATCAGCATGACGAGCTGAGTCGATTAAGCTTTGTCCGTCCGTCTGTCCGTCTGTCTGTTTCTACGCGAACTAGTCCCTCAGTTTTGGAGCTATCGAGCTGAAACTTTGCACAGAGTCATCTTTTTACTGCACGCTGCTAATATGTCAAAACCGACCGGATCGGATGACTACTTCTTGTAGCTGCCATACAAATGTTCGTTCGAAAAATATGTTTTAGTGAGAAAAACTGGTTTATTCTCAATATTATCGCTCTTAAACACGGTCATGGGTAATATGTCATGTTTTTAAGTTGATTTGCGAAGTTTGGTCGAAGTCGCTAACCGTTGTGACAAGCTATTTCAAGTGTATCAAAACTTCGGTACAGACGAAGTTAGCTTTGCCTTTCTCGTTTTATAATTTATTTGAATAAATGGGGAGGCGCACTTGCATATATTCGGTGTTTTTGCTCGGATCTTGTAGAGGTATACATAATAGAATATAATTAATTATATCATTAGGTTGAAACTTAAAAATTTTAGCTCTGACAGTTATTCGCGGTTAGAAGCAGAAGGAGGAGGGATTTGCCAAATCTGAAACCAACTTGATTTGGGTACGATATACACTTACATACATGCAAAAATTTGTGGCTCTACCTCTTATAGTCTCTGATATCAACGCGTTCATACAGAGAGATTGACAGTTTTTCGCTGCTAAAAGATGGAGGAGGTGGAATTTTCCAAATCTGAAACCAACTTGATCTGGGTACAGTATACACCTTCAAACATGCAAAAATTGGTGGCTCCACCTCTTATAGTCCGTGAAATCCACGCGTTTATACAAAGAGAAAGACAGTTTTTCGCTGATAAAAGATGGAGGAGGAGGAATTTTCCAAATCTAAAACAAACTCAATGTGGGTACAGTATACACCTACATACATGCCAAAAATTGTGGCTCTATCTGTTACAGTCTCTGAGATCGACGCGTTCATACAGACAGACAGACGGACATGGCTAAATCGACTCGGCTGTTGATGCTGATCAAGAATATATATACTTTATGGGGTCGGAGGTGCTTCCTTCTGGCTGTTACATACATTTGCACAACTTTATGATCCCCTTTTTCCCATTTGTAATGAGAACAGGGTATAAAAATACATAATATAATATAAGCATATAATGTAATCATGAGAACTTCCGTGTTAACTACGTAAAAAAATACGAAATATGCAGGATATATAATTTTACATTAAATTTGAAATTTCGTGATAAATTTTAATTCGTTTTATTAAACAAGAATAAAATGATTTAGATTTATCTCAGAATTTAGTTTTTTCAGTATTAAAAATAACTATAACTTATATCGGTACGTACCGGTATACCGAAATAAAAATGCGGGTACCGTATCGGAACCGAAAACTGAAATTAATTGAAATGGAACCTTCAACCGAAACATTCATTTCGGGACATACCGGTATCGGAACCGGAACCGAAGTTTGTTTCGGGATTATGCCCTGCTTTTGGTACAAATACGCTACACATTTGTCGGAACCGGCCGGATCGGATGACTATACCATATAGCTGCCATAGGAACGATCGGTCGAAAAATTAGTTTCAGTGAGAAAAACTTTTTTGTTTTCAATGGTAGCCTCTTTATTCTCTCCACATATCAATGTTATCTGTTTCAACACAATTTTGGAGAATTTGATAAAAATCGGATGAATAAATCGTATAGCCATATAACAAACTGGCAGCATATGTCATGCTCCAAGGGTATATAAACTTCGGTCCAGCCGAAGTTAGTTTACCTCAATTTACCTCAATAACTTAAATTT
Organism: Lordiphosa stackelbergi; assembly: GCA_018904235.1. Lineage (NCBI taxonomy): Eukaryota > Metazoa > Arthropoda > Insecta > Diptera > Drosophilidae > Lordiphosa > Lordiphosa stackelbergi. Next base: position 126,188 of record JAEIFU010000148.1, read on the forward strand.
ATATTGTCAATAACTATAATCTCAAGATCTGAAGATAACCTCAAGATTGGATATAAATAGCGAAGTTAAGAAATGTTGCATACTTTACGGATGTTCACCCTCAGGAACACAGGAACGCTGTTTAACATTTCTTTTCATGAACAACTTACGCTCTCGTTTTATATCAGTTTTGATAAGATCCATTAGTCGTGTTCAGCTCGAGGAAATAGCCGAACAATATTTTTTTGAGAGTGGCATAGTCAGTATAGTAATCGATATCGGAAAAACTAGATAGAAACCGAGCAGTCTTCGGGTGTTCCGAAATAAGGCTTATCTTAAAGCTTGAAACATACCTATCTGACTCAGCCTAATCTCAACTCAGGTGCAGCGTAGTCATTTTTCCGAACTCTTTGAAACCTACCTTCTACCGAAAACCACAAAAACCCATTCCTTTTAACTGTTAGACTCCCCAGTTGCTTCTTTTATACCCAAGCTATGTTGATATCTTAATGGAACGTCAATATATCAAGTGTATACACTGTATACAGTTTAGAAACATAATTCTCAAAGTTAAAAAACACTCTTAACCCCCTTCGATAGACGCAACGGCTCGATTTATGTTGAAAGAATTAATTTGACCTGGACCAAAGAATGACATCGTAAAGTCTTTCCAGACGAAAAGAAAATTTAGTTTGGAGGGTCCCGATGGCTTTGCTTACTACTTTCAGGATCTTTGAAAGGAAGAGTATACTTTGGATCGATTGCAAAGCTGGCTGGTGGTGCTATGGTATTGCATTTCGTCCAATTTCTTTCTCCTTGAATGAATGCCACCGCATGCAATGGTGTGCTGAAATGGCATTCCCCTGGAATAAAAATTCGAACTTTTTATATTTAGTATTTTAAAAGTACTGCCCTAACTTTTTTTTTCTATTTAGTATTAAAAAAACTTTTCAAAAATGCAACTTAATCGATTTCTTGGATTGGCGGGCAATAAGCTTCAACGTCAACAAGAATAGGGGTAGCTAAAAGTTGTTTACTTCAATGACCCCTTTTGCATATTTTTCCACTTCTACACCTCTGTGGAGTGACATGCTCTCAGACCAGCAAACCGAATTCTCACCTTTATGGCGCCCAAAAAGTGGGCTGTGCCACCTCGTGATTGTCCTCCCCATAGCCAGTCTTCTTCTCCTTCTGGCTAACTCTGGATTTCTGGTATTTGGTGGTGGTGGAGTGTGTATGTGTGTCTGACTGTTTGGTTTTATCCCTGGCACTGCCATTGCAATTAATTTTGGCATTTTGACATTTACGCTTTTTGTTTTGGCGCTATCTCAAGCACATACGCACATACTTTTTGTTGTTGCTGTTGTCCAGGTATGCCAGACGCTTGATAACGACGACATTTTGCATATATAATTTTCAGAAAGAATTTTCTCACGTTAAGGGTTTAGTTTTTTGCGGCGCCAGTTTTTGAACCCGCAAGACCTTTAATTACATACATGCAACTCGTTAGGCTGACGCTGTGTTTCAACCTGTCTAACGACTTTTCCAGCAGTCTTGTTCATGGCCCGCGGTCCAGCATTTGAAATATTTATGCTGTCGATAAACTAATGAAAAGCCAAACGAGATATACTTGCATTTAATTGAAGAGGATGGAAGTCATAGATTTGCAAAATGGTTGCAGAAAGGGTAAATAAAATTTTTATTATTTTGAAGTGGGTGCCGATACATTTACATGATATGCGTTCTTTTGGACTGAGTTGTGGGAGAAGATGGCGCCGGCTGGCCACAACTTTGTAGTTTTAATTGTTTCGACAAGGAATATGTCGTCATAAAACTTATCGCAAAAATGTAGCTTTAATGACAAGCCCATAATACGTTTTGTTGGCTTGTTAATGATGGCCACAAATTTGCCAAAGCAAGATTTATGAATTTGACAATTCTGGCCAATTCAATAGCGTTAGTTGCAACTAAGTAAAGTTATGGAAATATCAAGAATTTAGTGCTCGAATAAAGCACAAACGTAGTCAAAAGTTTGAATTGTTCTATACTTTAAGAAGGTATTTAACCTTATAATTTTCAATGAGCACTGCATGTGCAAATGGGCATGTTCCCAATTCCACTACTTTTTTTTAAAGTAAATCGAACACAATTTCGATATCTCGTTCTCAATTCCGAATTAAATTGCTCTTTTTTAATTTTTGCAAATTACCGGTCCAAACCAGATTGGAACTAGATACTCAAGAGGGAAACGACAAGTCCGTGCGAAACGATCGAAAATGGAACAGCCGAAAATAAAAGTGGCTGACTTTTGAGCTTTACTTTTTCCTTTTTGGCTGGCACTGCCAAATTCTGGAGAAATTAAACAATAAATTCTTTGTTAATCAACTTTAAATTATCAACTCAATACTTTTTTTAAAACGAAAAACTTTTTTGTTTTGGTGTTGCGAGAACACGAATCAATTGCTTTTTCGAAAAGTTGCAGGGGAAGTGGAATGGAGAACATTCCTGATAGATTAAAAAGGGTTAGTGTGTCGCTTCGAGTTAAGTTGTTCGTGTCTTGCCGCACCGTTTTTTTTTTTTTTACGCTGGTATTACTGTACATTTAAATGGAGCTAGGACAATTAAATGGAATCGGACAATGTTGTAACCAACTTCATTTCGAAGCTTCATTATAAGGCTTGCTTTTCCAGCCTAAGTCGTTCCGCTGAAGTGTAAACAACATTGTTTTTGTGTGCTCCGATTATGTCAACTTTTGTGCCAACAAAACATAAAATGGGATTTTTCCAGCTTAACTGGTGATGAAAAATGGGCTCATTACGATAAACCGCAAAAAATCGAAGCCAAAGCCGAATCTCACGGTGACACATTTCACTGCTCTGTTTCACTGTGACACATTTTTGAACTTAAAAAAGTTGATACGGTCAACCAAAAAATTCCGAAAGGGATGGTAGTAAAAAACCCTGCCTGGGTTTAGTCTGACTAGCTGCCGCTTTTTTATTATTGACCTTTGAACTTTTCAACTTCAGAGTAGGATTAACGATACTTTATCTCGTTAACTTTTTTGAATTTTGCTTTTACGTTTTAAACAAAGTTGTTGCTCTTGGCTTGGCCTACAAAAAATTCCTTTATAGAAAATCAAAAATTACATCTTCTTAATTAAAATTACAAAAGATGGCCAAAAAACAAGTTTTCACAACTTTATTCCAGTTTTTTAACTTTTTTCCTGAATTTTGGACAAGTATTACTTGTTGTTTCTTTAGTTACATTTTTAAGTTATATTTTTTAAAATTTTATTGATTTAATACAAATCAATAGAAAGTTTTGATTGTGTCAGCCAATTTCTACAAAAAACTGTAATTTTTCGAGTTTTGTTTGAAATTATACAAACTTTAGGGCTTTATGAAGGACCAATCGAATGAAGTTGGTATGTTCCAACCGATTGTTTATTTTAGTCAAAGTTACTTTTTCGTCCTTGATTGTTAGTCATTATTCGTTATAGTTTTTAAGAAAAAAGTTGAAAAACAGTTAAAAAACGAGGGAAAAATGATGATTTTACGACATTTTTGCAATTTTGAGTTTAAATTTTTGACTTTTTTGACTTGTTATTCAGAAATGTTTTGTAAGTCAAGTCAAGAGCAAAAACTTCATTTCAGACGTCAAAACGAAATTCCAAATAGTTTACGAGATATGGAGTTACAAGTCCCAAACATATGCTTAAAACTTCAAAGTGCTATATAAAGAAATCGGCAGCTAACCAGACAAAACCCAGCGAAGGATTTTGTACTACCATCATACCCTTTCAGATTTTTGTGGACTTGACCGTAACAACTTTTTAGTGTGGTGTACTATAAGCTACTACAACAGAGTGAAAACATCACAGGACAACTCTACCGAACTTAATTGATGCGTTTTAGCAAAGCACTATAGCAAAAACTGGCAAAATTTTTATTTGTTCTTGGGGAAAGCGCACCGCGACCAATCCTGTTCTATGGTGCCCCCTAATGAGTTTAGAACTGCCCAAAGAGCCCCATTTCCCGTTCAAAGGTCAGGATTTTCGTGGGTGCTAGGTTACTGATATTGTTTGGGTGTCCTCTTGGAGGCAAGGAGTCCTCCTTGGAACGTTTGTCCCCGGTGGGAGGTGGCCTTTGACCTCCAGAGGAGCCGGGCCGTGTTTCCGTTGGGGGGACGGGAGGAATCTTTCTTCGTTCCCAAATTCCCAAGGGGTTTTGCTCACTGCTGCGCGTTTCGCATCTCTTACGAGATCTGGTCGCTCTAATCAAACTGTCTCGCTACAGCGGTTACAGGAATATCCTGCTACATTAAATGGGTTACTTTTCTTCATGCTTGAAGATCCTTTTCTGGGGTCTTTCAGATGGTCGACCACCGGCCGAGGCGCACCAGTGCAAGGCTACTTCGAACAGGCGGTCGCCACTTGCCTGAGCACACCGTTTGAGACTAAATTTCATAATCAGGACTGTTCCGAATTCCGAACGTTTTCGGAACAACAATCAACTCGATTTGCGACAATTTAATTCGTTTTCGGAACTCGGAACAGGCCCGAATATTTCTATAATAAAATTTTTTAAAACACCATCTAAACTTCATTTAGTCGAAAGTCGGATACAACTTCTCTTGGAAAATCGATTTAAATTCCAAGTATCGTTGTCTAAGGGTCAACGCTTTAAGTACTAAAAATTGTCTGTAAACTGAACTGTGGTCTTAGGTTCGGTTCAGCACTTTCGAAAGGGCGCCGGTTCAGAACCGGTTTTCAACCCTGGTTAAAAAAAGGAAATCTAATAAACTCAAATATTGCCTTTCAAAGTCATAGTTCATTACTTTGCCACAAAAATTTTGCATGTAACATAAGCAAATCCCAACTGATAACACTAATTATTCCAATTGGATACACAATCGACTTGCATGTTGAACCATCACAACCAAAACGAAAACAACAAAATGTTCGCAAGTCTTGAGGATTCACAAAGTGACTAGCCCCGCCGCACCACACACATTCATACACATACACATATCCTCATACATATATGCATCGCTATCTCACCAAGCAGGCAGAGTTCTGGTGACATTTAAAAGCTGCAAGTGCATTAGTGTGAAACAAGGATCGAGGCGCCGTCTAAATTACAGTTCCACTTGGTCCTCTCTCTTTTTCTCTCTCTGTCCGACACACTTCATCGTGATCAAGATCAAGTACCATTTTCAACGCTTCCTTTGGCGCCACATTTCTGTGCTGGAGCTGGAACCCTTTCTCAGCGCATTTTGCCCATGAAAAAAAAGACTGCAGCCCAACGATAAGCAAAGACACAGAAATATGCACGGCCCCGACTGGGACTCTGCCGAATCCTATGCTGGTACTCCACAGCTGAACTGTTTCGGGTTTTTTTTTATTCTCTGTGTTCGATAAGCGCCGCATCTTCAATCTTCCTCCACAGACAACGGCAACGGCGGCGAGAGAGCCCATCGTCATCATCATCATGATATGTGGAGTAGTATCCATTAGCTACGTCGCCATCGTTGCCGCATATTGGGCAACTCACACACACACACACACCGTAGATAATGTGATTTCGGTTTCGACCCAAGAACGAAATGGAACGAGACGCGCGTGAGTTGTGATAAGCCGAGAGAGACAAGAGGGAATACCTTACCTTTCTGGCTGTCCGTCCTTCATTTCGAGGCAATCTCATTTTGTCTTTCGTGTGAATTCTTGGAATTTTGATATTTTTTCCTAGAAGTGGAAACGCCTTGGTGGAAGTTAGGTCGATTTGATGACGTCAGAGTGACTGGGCAATGCACACTCAGAAAAAAACTACAAGCATATTGTAATGAAGTCAGTAGTACGCTTAGTAGACAAATATTTGACATAAGTAATGAATACTCATTTCAAGTTCAAAGTAAAATAAATAATTTGAGCTTAACGCTCTTAAACAAAGATTTTTATAGAATTTTATTTTTTAATTCGAACCAAATGGAGTTTTAATCTGGTTTTTATAGGAGAAGAAATTAACTGAACGGAAGTAGCAAGGAAAATTGGGCAGTAAAGCATCGAAAACTTTTAAATCAAGAATCTAACGATCAAAATTTCATTTTTGGATCAAAAATATTCATTCTTTCCATACTTTTGACAACAAAGATTCTTGATTCACCTTGACATTGCAAATTCCTTGATTCATGTATGAAAGACTTGGTTGTTTCTTTACAATTTCAAGACTTATTAGTTTTATTTTTTAGGTCGGAATATTCATATATAAATTCAGATTTACTCTTGAAACAAGAATTTAAATACATATTGAAAATGAGTAAAAAATATTCACTATGTAATTCTTAATTGTTCTACATAAAATTAGAACAAAATGTTCTTGAATTGAGCACATAAATAGGTAAACTAATTTAATCTTACAGCATGGCACTACCATCACTATGTATTGTATTAAAGAAAAGTGATAGTACGCAGAGCAATATAGATGAAAGCAAAAGGTAATCTCCCAATTAATAGTGGAAATTCATCCAAAAGAAGGTAGTCCAGAAATGAATCAATTGAAAATTCAGACAAGTGGAGTGTGCACGAGAAAAAAAAAGAGGAAGGTGAAAGGTAAATAAAAATGGTTATTACCCCCCACCAAATATATATAAAACACCCCCATCAATCGGAGCCAAGTATTTATTTGTCTTATGTACATGGTGGCAATCTTAATCATTTAATTTGTTCCAAGTAGATTTGTTTACATCAATTTTTGAATATAATATCTCTCAAATGGCCGCCTCTGGCGTTGATGGCGTATTGTGCCCTTTTTGCAGCATTTTCCATCGGTTTCGCCAACATTTCGGCCGGAATAGCGGCTATTTCTTCACGAATGTTGTCCTTGAGCTCTTCTACGGTCCTTGGCTTGTTAACGTAAACCTTTGACTTCAAATATCCCCTCAAGAAGAAGTCAGGCGGCGTCAAATCGGGCGAACGCGGTGGCCAGTCCAAATCACCACTTTTCGACATCAAACGGCCCGGAAACAATTTCTTCAGAAAATCGATTGTTATGCGACTTGTTTGCGGTGGAGCGCCGTCTTGTTGAAACCAGAATAATTGGCATCACAAAATTGGTCATCATGTCGCGATAACGCTCCTGGTTGATGGTAACAGCATGGCCATTTTTATTTTGGAAGAAAAACGGCCCAATGACCGTTTTCGCACTAACGCCGCACCAAACTGTGACTTTTTCGTCATGAAGAGGCACTTCTTGAATCTGCTGAGGATTTTCAGTGGCGTAAATACGGCAATTTTGCTTATTTACGGTCCCATTCAATGAGAAATGGGCTTCATCGGACATGATAATTTTGTTCCAAAATTGCTCGTCATCTTCGGCCATTTCGATGACTCTTTGGGCCCATTCCAATCGAAGAGGCTTGTCCGCGGGCAACAATCTTTGGGTCAATTGAATTTTGTACGGGAACAAATGCAAATCAACGCGAATAATCCGTTGTAAAGTGGACCGAGCCATGCCCAACTGCTGAGAACGGCGTTTTTGGGATGTTCTTGGGGACCTCTCAACACTGGCTCGTACGGCAGCGATATTCTCAGCCGATCGCCTTGGTCGACTTTTATTTGGCCTCTTCGAATTAGAAAGAGCCTCACCAGTCGAAAATTTTTCGTATAAACGCTTAATGGTGTTCTTAGAAGGCGCACTTTTCACATTTTTTAATTTTTTAAAAGCACGTTGAGTTTGTACAATTGACTTGTTCTGTTGAATGTAAATTTCAACTATTTCAGAGCGCTCGCGTGGCGTGTATTGTTCCATGGTAAAAATCTGCTTGGACTGACGCTTCAAACGCGGTATGTCATTAAGCGATCTGACATCTCTGTCAAAAGTTATGGCGTTGCCAGATGGGTCCGTCGAATATGGGCAACCCTGTACTTAAAATCGAGCTAAAATTTTTCTCTTTGTGGTTTTAAAAGACGAGGAAAGTGGGAAGAAATAGTTAAAAGAAAAGAGTAAGCCCAATGGAGAAGTACTTATAGATCAAAACTATTAAGAGTTCTGCATAAAAACTGTATACTTTACTCAGAGAAAATATCATCCGAATGTGCTTGAAGTTTTGATGTCAAAGTACGGTAGGACGAAATATTCTTTGATCCAAACCGAAAATAATGAAATAAAGCACGAATTTTTCACATTAAAATTTTTGGAATTAAGTTAGCTTCAAATAAAGCATAGATCTTCCACGCTGCAGCGTGGGCCAGGATTCTCATTTTTTTGGCCAAAACTCTGGCATTTTTACACCAGCCTAGCTAGGAAGCTGAAATTTTCGACGAAATGATCTTAAAAGATTGAACTTAACGCACATAATTTTTAAAGCAACAAAAAAAATTTATACGATATAGATAATCTAAATCAAAGTCGAAAAATATTTCAACTTTTTCGTTTTTTAATTATAGAAAAAACACAAGTAATTGGATTTAACCCAATTCCTTCATAGAAGTATATATAAGTACCAGATAACTAAAAAAAATTAATATATCTTGATATGTCCAATGGTTTATGAGATATTGAAACAAGCAGTTTTTGAACTTGACTGCCCACCCTGTCGAGAACTTTTAGTCAATCTGACTACCCTCACCGATTTTTCCACCTATTATACCTCCTCTTAAGATTCAATACTTGAAAAAACAAAATAAAAATAAAAATTTAATTAATTAAAAATCTAATTTTTTAACACATTACAATTTACCTCCAGTGCTTCTAAGAGTATGCTACACATTTTAACACATTCAAATTGGCTTAGTATGAAAATAGTTTACCTCAGAGTCCATGTGTTTTTTTCCGAAGTTGAGAATAGAACATTCTTGATTTCAAATGGGAATATAGTTTTAAATGCGATAATTTAAAAATTCAAAGCCAAACCGCGCAAAAGCGCATACCTACAGCTATTGTACATTATTCAAAGAAAATAATAAGCAATATTGCAGGCATATTAAGAGAGGTACCTTTGGGTACTCTTAACACAAAGAGGCCAAATGTAAAAAAAGGCACAAAATTTTAGATTTTTTCAATTTTTTATGTAAACGCTTTCGAATGGAATCTTCTTAATAATTTTTTATGGCAATCTAGTGCGAAGTCGAAAATAAGAAATCAAATTGCGGAAGCTGTTGCTTTTACAACTTTGACTTTTTTTTTTTATTTTTTGCAGGAATTTTAAGAAAAATCAACTTTGAACGGCTGGCATTCAAAAACTATTCTGTAAAACGGTTCCAAATTTTGCCAGAAAATAGCTATATGTATTCAAAATCATTGCCGACCTTCGTTTTATCCAGTTTCCCAAACCAAAAATTGGGACTTTTGGCCAAAATTTCGGGCTGCTGGCCCAGTGTGCGCTGTAAGCATAACATGTCTCGATTAGAAGTCTTTAAGTTGAATATCTTGATATGGGAGTGGAGCCTTTTTTAAATTCCTATTTAAGCTGTCATTGGTATTCAGATACCATTAAAATTTTTTTTTACTTACTTTACTGGGATTTTGGCTCGGGACCCCAAAGACTGAAAGCCGCACTGTGGGGCGAAAAGGCCAATATCGAGCCACAATTCAGCGATTAAAGTATTACAACAAAAGTAAAAAGTTAGAAATATTTATAGGAAATTTTTTTTTCAGAATTTAAAAATAATAAATTTTTATTTGTTTTTCCAAAATTAATTTTTTTTTCGAAACATAGGAAGCTAAAAACTGGCCAATACGAATAATCGGGTTAAAATTTCACAACTTTTTAGATATTAGAGATAATTCTAATAAAAAACAACAGTTTAGTAATTTATCAACAATTTTCTTTATTCCTCATTGCTATTTTCCTTTGAATGAGAGAGCTCCACTTGAACTTCAGGTACATTTTCGAAGAGATCTAAAGCTGATTTTGGCATTTGATTTATTTGTTTTCCTGTCTCTTGAAATGCCTCGATACTAGAGGATCCGAGTTAATGAACATTCTATTCAGAACATCGAGGTTGCACTTTTCCCGACTGCATTTTCTTTGAAAAATGTTCTCGGTAAAACCTGGAAATCGTTGTTTCGAGCTCTCTGGGCCTCCTCGGTTAATTGACTAATTGCAAGGGTACAAATTTACGAAATGCCCAGCAGTCTCCAAGGCATAATTTTTGAATTTGCCTATATTAATATCATAGTTGCATGAAAGAACTATAAATATAGTTTGCATTCTTTTAAGCAAATCGATGTCTATCTTAGTTATCTCTGCAGTCAATTCTGCGTTACTACTTCCAAATCCAGTTTTCGGGAGATCAATTAGAAAGCCTAGTTTTTTCTTGAATTCGTTCTGAATTCGTTTTTTTGTCTGGGCAACAATGACCGTGTTCAGCAGAACAACTTGCTCCATGATCAAGTATAAATTTGCAATAATCTTTCCACTGAACTCGAGTGATGCGGTATTATAATAGCCAATTCGTGGTATCATGTTACAGGAGCATGTATCAATGAAATAGTATGCTACTTTAAAGTGATACTGCTCCCTCCAACAGCAAAAACTACTAGATGCAAAATTTTTTTCTGGGATCAATTATTCTGCTGAACAAGCCCAATTTCTTCGTCCTCTACCGATCTGGCTTGCCACCTTCTTAAAGGCAATTTGTAGGACAAACGCAGAAGGCATTCAAATAAGCGAATCCATCCATGTAAAGTTGAAAGCCCGAATTTCAAATTTTCCGTTTTCACCTCCTTTAATAACATTTCGTCTATGTTATTAAATTGTTTCCTTGTTGCTCCGCAAACGTAACACTTAGATATGTTGATTTACATTACAAGCTTTTCCGTCAATCATTGAAAGAATTAACTGATGGCTTACTTCAAATTCAGCGCCTTCAACTTGCATAACAGTGTTAATAAGTCGCTGAATTTCTTTCTCGACTCTATCATTTTCTGCCAGCAAAACACTAAAATAAACACTACCTGCTTCATTTTCCATGGTTATTTATAGAAAAGTATTTTGCAAATTTAATCCACTCGCAAATATCAAGAAAGTAAACAAACAAAACAGATGTTAGAACAGCTGATTAATGACATTCAACAAGCGCGCGCATGTTTCAGGGCTGGCGATATTTGAATTTTAAAAATGATTCACTTACTAAAATTCAATTTTCTCAGAAAAGGCAAAAAAGGGCACGCTAATTTTTTCAGGTCATAAAGTTTAATGTTCAAACTTTTTTTTTTTTGATTTATTCCAAAGATGTCCAACAATAAAAAAAAAGTAGTTTTTTTGGACCTTTTTCCAAAAAGTTAAAAAAAAATATAAAATTTTTTTATGAAAATTTAGTTAATACTAATGATCTGAGAATAGTCAAAAGTAATACTTCCAATCGCAAACAAGTTTCATATTCAAATATCTCTTGGAATATTTCGTGCCAAGATCCCTTAACCCTCAGTGTCTCAGACTTTCTTTACAAATATTCTTGTAAAAGACGCAGGCGCAACTGAGATATATAGCCCGGCCTAGGCGCTTCCTTACAAGGCCTGCCCATACAATCTTTATTTTTGAATTTTTCCAAAAGAAAGTCTTGCCTGATTGCCATTTATGCTACTTTCACATAACCTACTGAAATGCGTGTTGTGAGAGAACCAAATATCCTAGATTATTTTTCTTTTTTTGATTGTTAGCAAAATTAATTCATCTTTCAAGTTGAATTTAATCTTTCTTCAATATCTAAAAAAAAAATCAATTTTGGTGCGGAATTCGCTCTAGTCGCCCCAACGTGCGGCGTCTTAGTTCACTCGACTATCAGGCATAAGCAACACCTGGCGTCAAAATCATACTTGAGAATGTGAGCAGTTCAATTCCCCGCAGCAGCATATATTTTTTAATGTTTTTTTATTTGACATTTTCTTTGTAACATTGCCAATATTTTATTCAAACCATTAATTAATTTTGTCGTCAATAACGCACTTCCCTATCCCACAAGTTGGAAGTCGAGATCAATTGTCTTCTCAAATTCGAGAAGTTTTCTTCTTAAAACAAGTGAGAAAGTCGGTCAAGCCCGACTATAACATACTCTGTACCCAGTGTATATGCTGAATGCGACGCTGCCACTGTGTTCAACCCTAAGTTTTTTTTCTCTCTCTCTCTCTCTCTCTCTCTCTCTTTGATGCATGCAATGCGGTGTTGCTTGCGTGTGCGTTGTAGGCGTCTATATTACACTTTTTTCTCATAACTTGAGAACCGCTCATCCGATCTTTATCATTTCTTCGGCAAAAAGATAGATATTTATAATGACTAACTATCTCTAGAAGGAACGAATCATCTATCTACAAAACTGTGGGAGATATGACGTTTTTTCGATATTGCGGGGGCGGGAGGGGGCGTGGCAAAAATTGAAAATAAACTTGATCTGCCTGCAAGTATAAAAAGCATTTGTCCCATACATGTCAAACCTCTATCTCTTACCATCTCTGAGATCTGTTTGTTCATACGGACGGACAGACGGACGGACAGACGGACAGACGGACATGGCTATTTCGACTCGGCTGTTGATGCTGATCAAGAATATATATACTTTATAGGGTCGGAAGTGATTCCTTCTCCCTGTTACATACTTTTGCACAAACTTAATATACTCTATGTACCTTCGGTACAGAGTATAAAAATCAAGAAGAAGAAAATTTTTTCTCTGGGTGTTGGATTCAGAATTTCCATAATCACCTTTTTTCTTTTTACATTGAAAACTTCTGGATCCAAGTATAAAATTTTAAACTTTTTCTCTATGCAATTAATTGTGTACTTGAGTTCTTCCATTTATCGATTTCGTTGACTTATATCAAGCATACAAATTTTTGTTTTAAATGTTTTGAACTTATTTAATTTTTGACTATGAGTTTGAGAATGAATCATACCTTTAACAACAAATCGTTAATTTTCTGAGTGTAGGCCAGGAATTTAGTCATGATAATGAAATTAATTATTAAGTCCTTTCTGTCCTAAAATCTGAAAAGTATTAAACAGTTATAGGAATATATAGTAAGCTTTAGCTACTCGAACATTCTTTCTCATATTTTCATTCTCTCTGCTCGCTCAGTTCTCTGGCGGCGTCTGCCTATCTTCTTTTATCTATTTTAACTGCGCGTTGTTAAAGCGCATTTTCGTGTCGTTTGTCGATTTGTAATGCCAACGATGATGGTAACTCGGAGAAGATGCAACCAACCACCACCGCCACCAGCTCCAAGCCTTGACATCGGCTCTGGCTCTTTGAAGTTTCCTAAGTGGCGCCTGAATGCCCGCTTTTGGTGGGTTCAAAAGGCCGTCTTGCTTGGTGGCCATCATCATCATTGGTGGATGAAATGGCGGGCATGTCTCACTGGCTAATTAAATGCAACAGCCGCGTGCGCATTGTTGACAGTTTGAACTTTATGTTGGCTTTTATGCTAACGCACTGACTGATGACACTGATGACCATCCGAACCGTATCTTCAACAATAAACAAATGCATCTATATCTGAGGCGCTCTTAACTGTTATTAAATTGTGTGTACATGAGCAAATGCTCGGGCGCATTGCAATTAACGTAATAGAAATTCAAATGCATGCACCGTCACAGAGATTAGCGACGACGTCGCATCCGATCTAACAGTTGTATGTCTGTCATAATTTTAGCGATAGTGTCTCACCGTCGCAAGTGTGCCAAGAGCTGGTCGTGAGGGGAGAGAGGGTTGGGGTGTATGAAAAATGGCGCCCGGTGTCGTATCTTGTTGGCTGTCACATTGAATTATTATTTTATGGTCTGGTTAGTCACTTTTTTTACTCTGTTCTAGAAATTGAAATTAGCCAAGAAATGGAACAGGTTCGCTGCAAGTAGCATTTATTTTGCTGGCTAATGTTTTAATTTGCTTGAAACGACAGATCCTTAGCCCGTGTTGTCGGTGCGCACAGGTGCGGCAAGCAGTTGGTGAGTATGAAATAGAGCAGAGTCAAGGCATAAATTGATTGTAGATATGTTTAATGAGAAATTGCAGGGACGATAGACCAGAAATTAATGTAAGTACTTCAATTCCTAGCTTGGCGTATAAATATTTAGAAAAATGGATTGAAGTTTATATGAAAAGAATAGCCACCCACTTGATACAGTTTTATGGAGATGGATTATTTTCAAGCCATGGGTTGATTAATGTACATAGAATACAAACGACTTTTGATAACTTTAATAGGCTGAGATAAACATTAAATTGATCACTGTTTATTTATTTGAAGCATACTTTGCGTACTTTTAGATAAATTATAAGTTTTTGAGGGCATATTAACAAACAAAAAATTTAATAACAGAGAACTTCCACTGTTGAAATAACTCCTTTCGAAGAATAGAAAATGAGAGAAAATATAAAAAATATCGTATGAGGCAATTACCGAAGTTCAATTGGAGGTTACTGCGCGCATAATACGGATTAGGGCTGCAAACCTCCTAAAACCTCCGGAATTCGAACCTGCGTCTTATCGCTAATTCGGAGAATATTAATGTAAATTGGAAATTTCTTCAAAATAATAATCATTAGGGGCGCGCACACATGCGGCTCAATGATGAACTGACGGCAAAACTTAGAGCTGACCTTGACAAATAACAACGCTTCTCGCTAATTCAGAAAACATGAACGTAAATTCAACAAGCATTTTACTTATATATAGAAGTTTATTGGTTTGATAATATTATATTCGAGAATGGACCATCATATGTTTTAGCAGGCTCCAGTAGGGTGTCCCAAAATTTTTTTTTATTTTCATGGTTGCACTGCATTTTCTGAAAGCTTAAAAAGTAAAGTATTATGCAAAATTTACGAAAAAAAAATAATATATGGTACCTTAATGAGCAAAATTAGAGTTAAAACTAATGGTTTATGCTCTACAAGTAAAATTTGGCCATTTTTCTTAAAAATATCTTGATTTAAAAGCTAAGAAAATAGTGGTTATTGAACAATTTATAAGTAAAACTTAAAAGCAGTACGGAAACCCCGATTTTTGGTGATAATTCGAATTACGCGACCTCTAAACGTCATTCGAAAAATCTGAAAAAATCTTAAAAATTCTTTACTATGAGGCTTTCAGAAAGTGCAGGTGCAAAATAAAATTTTGTTTGGGACACCCTAGGCTCCAGGTCAATAAGTCCTGCAGTTGCTCCATGTGAGTGTTGGAGATAAAATGTAAGCTGCCTCTATATTTTGCGTGGTGTTAAGCGATAGTCCGCATGGAGATTCATATTGTCTGTACAGCGAGTTACAGCGAAACGGGCATATTCCCAAATGCACTTAAAGAGCGCTGACAGCGAACAGCTAACTAATTTCTGACAGAAGCGGTGTCAACTGCGCGTCGAGCGTTAGTCAACGTAAGCGAGGCCAAAAAATAGAGGAGAGCTAACTTCGGCTCGACCGAAGTTTATATACCCTTGGAGCATGATATATTCCTGCCAATTTTTTATATGGCAGCTATATGATATATTTATCCGATTTTGATCAAACTCTCCAAAATTGTGTAAAGGTAAAACTGGCTATACAGCTCCTCAACGGGGCCAAGCCAAGCTTCTCTCAATCTCCAAAATTGTGTTGAGACAGATAATATTTATAACTGGAACGTACAAAGACGCTAAAATTGCAAACAAAAAAAGTTTTTCTCACTAAAACTATTTTTTCGACCGATCATTCCTATGGCAGGTATATGCTATAGTCATCCGACTTGGATCAGACTTGACAAAATTGTGTATTAGCATATCATATTAATCAGTAACGAGATTGGGAGCGATAGCATTGAAAACAAAAAAGTTTTTCATACTAAAACTTTTTTCAGACCTATCTTTTGTATGGCAGCTATACTATATAGATGTCCGATTTTAATAAATCTCGGTGAAATTATGGGAAATCATCGAAAACTTATAAATACGAGGGTTGGGAGCGATAACATTGAAAACAAAAAAACCGATCGTTCCTATGGCAGCTATATGATATAGTCATCCGATCCGGCCGGTTCCGACAAATGTGCAGCATATTTGTACCAAAAGACTTCGTGCAAAGTTTGGTTACGATAGCTTTAAAACTGACGGAGGAGATAGCATAGAAACAGACGGACGGACAGACGGACATGGCTATATCAACTCAGCTCGTCACGCTGATCAAGAATATATATTCTTTATGTGGTCGGAGATGCTTCCTTCTGTGCGTTACAAACATCCGGAC
Source organism: Lordiphosa stackelbergi (assembly GCA_018904235.1). Classification (NCBI taxonomy): domain Eukaryota; kingdom Metazoa; phylum Arthropoda; class Insecta; order Diptera; family Drosophilidae; genus Lordiphosa; species Lordiphosa stackelbergi. The sequence goes on from JAEIFU010000148.1 coordinate 142,374, forward strand.
AATTTCAATATACCCTCTCCAAGGGTACATAAGATCCCAATTTTTGCTTCTAGCTTCATATATGAGGATCCATATATTGCAATTTAGCTCACGTTTTTTATGGATGAGCGTTGGCTCAGGAGGTTGGTACGCTGCCTTTCATTTTTGATTTGTGAGCTTAAACCCCTGTTGAGGCAAAATCTACTTTTTTTTTTATATCTAAATTTGTTTATTCTATTTAAAAAAAAGTTTGTTTGCGTTTGCTTGCATTTTTATTTTTTTGGCCGGCACTGCTGTAAAGTCGAGGTGCTATTTCGTCCTTATGGCCAACAACAATATCGCTGGGCCACACAAAGTCGGAATGGCCAAATGTTCCAAAGACGAAGACAATAGATGAAGGCAGATATGAATTTAAAAGAAAAACTTTCTTTTCAGTCAAACGATAAAAAAAAATCTGGTCTGCTCCTGATTCGAACACACGACCCTACTTCCAGCAGATAAGAGTCTATCCCTCAACGCCATTGAATCCTTCGGCGTTAGTCGAAAAAATGTGAACCTCATTTGTCTTGATGCTCCGGAGTTAGTAGTAAAAATGTGAAACTCATTTGGATTGATGTTGAGAAATATTAAAATCGAAACTAAGTTGACCTTGGCAGCTGTGAAAGGCTTGTTCTATTTTTAGATTTCTTCGCCTGTGCCCCTAGCGCCTCCAACAAGCTTGAAAACAGTAAATAAAAAAGTTTGTATGAGGCGCAGCATCTACTATGTGTAGTGTCTTTGATAATACTTATAAATACTTTGCCTACAAAAATTATTTTTTTAAGAACCTGTCTTTCGTCAAAACGCAGCTTCCTCATCCTAGCCACAGGTGTGAGCCCCGAAAAACGGAATGCCTAAACTCTTAAAATAATGGATTCAGTGTTGTCAGAAAGGGAGAATGGTCTGTTGAGTTTAACAGTATAGTTAAATTTGTATTTGGGGCTTGAATATAACGTGCGTAACTCAGGAAATGCTCATATGTAACAGACAAAAGGAAGAATCTGCGATCAATATTGTATATTAGTAAAGTCGATATCGCCAAGTCTGTCATCCTATCCATATTACATAAAAATGGTAAGAGCTGCAGGCTTCCCATTTGGAATATGGCTTCCCATTTGGAATATAGACTTCTTTTATACATTTTTACATCTGATAATTTTTCCATCTTTTGTTTTAATTATTTTCTGTTTCTATTTCTATAACCTAGGTTATAACAAGGTTTCTTTGAAACATTTATCGATAGAAAAAAGCGTGGTGTCGTGTTAATAACAGCGTCTTAGCAGACTCTGTTAAGAATCTGCGAAATATCAACTTTTTTATGAGAAGCAACATCTTGGCGAAATTTGTAACGGTTTTCAAGACTAGATTGAAAAACTGTCAAAAAGTTTTATGTATAAGAGAATAAAATCAATCTAGAACTATGATTATTTCGAGGCGAAACGATGTCAAAAGTCAACAGTGACGAAATAATCTCAACCCAAGATTATATTCTCACATGAGCGCGAAAATGAACATGATTGAAAATCGGTTAACAGTTACTCTTTAAATCTTTGCAACTATTTTGGAAAAAGTGGTTCCGAGATAATCGCATTTAAAGTTTCGACGTCTGTTTTCGATGAAACAGAAATTATTTTAAATAAATGTAAAAATTGGATTTGGTGCATTTGGGTGTTAGCTTTCAGCAGAAAAAATTGATCAAAATCGGTCAAATAGCTCTCAAGAAATTTGGGTAAAAGTGCGTCAAGACTATAAAAATTAATTTAAAATTTCTTTTGATTTTATAACTTGTTTTAAAGTTTTTATATGTACACTTGAAAAGTGTATTACAATTTTGTACACAGGTGTGCGCCGCGCAGAAGGAATCATCTCCGACCACATAAAGTATATATATTCTTGATCAGCATGACGAGCTGAGTCGATTAAGCTTTGTCCGCCTGTCTGTCCGTCTGTCCGTCTGTCTGTTTCTACGCGAACTAGTCCCTCAGTTTTGGAGCTATCGAGCTGAAACTTTGCACAGAGTCTTCTTTTTACTGCACGCTGCTAATATGTCAAAACCGACCGGATGGGATTTTAGTGAAGGGAAAAACTGTTTTATTCTCAATACTACTGCTCTCAAACACGGTCATGGGTAAAATGTAATGTTTTTAAGCTGATCTGCGAAGTTTGGTCGAAGTCGCTAACCCGTTGAAAATAAGAAAAAACATGGAACTTTTTAAAAATATACGAGGGTCGATAAAAAATTTTTAGGGAGTTGTTTCCCGTTTCCTAAGAGAGTGGGGAAAAAATATTGTTTTTAATTATTTCTTTAAAACCAATTTTCGGATCTGCTTGAAAGTTTGACAGGATGTTTATAAGACCCTAATAGAACGTTACATTACCCTTAAAATAAAATTGTTTTTCTAACTAAAACTAGTTTTTCGACCGATCGTTCCTATGGCAGCTACACCCTATAGTCATCTGTTTTAAATCAATCTTGGCAGAATAGTGTGGTAGCATATAATATTGATCAGTAACAAGTTTGGGAGCGGTAGCATTAACAACAAAACCGTTTTTTTTTTTGCTAAAAGTTGCAGTCAGACCTATCTTTTGTATGGCAGCTGTACTATATAGTTGTCCGACTAACATTGCATTTGGTGAAATTATGTGAAAGCTTAGAAAATTTATAAATAAGAGGTTTGGGGAGTCTGCGTTGAAGATTTTACTTTTTCGATAGATTGTTCCTTCATCCGATCCGGCCGATTCCGACAAATGTGCAACGTTGTTGCACCTTTTTCTGTTTTTCTGTTTTTTTTTTGCTCTGCATTGCCCTATTCATACTTCGTTTAGGATGCTATTTAATTTGACCTCCTCTATTTCCTTCTTTCTTACATGTTGCTAACTCTGCTCAGCGTCTAATCCTTTCGAGCAGTCTCTTTTCCAGAGACCCGCATTCGGTAGCAATCAAAGCCGTCTCCCCTTCATACCATTCCAGGCCACTTGCCCGACTTCACGCTGGCCATTATTTTTGCCAACACATTCCAAAGCAGCCGGGTGCTGCAACGGCCGTCTCATTACTCATTCCCATATTTGCGCCCCATCCTCCATCTACCAGGCCGAACCGGGCTGCAGTCTTTTGGTGGAGCGCCGGCCCGGCCAGCCGATGCTAATAAAAGCGGTCGTAAAACAAGTTTGCCTAATTGATCGAGCGTACGCCAAAAACAAAAAGAGCCACAAAGAAGCGAAACAAAATCAGACAAAGGAACAGATCAAGACCAAGAAGACTGGAACTGGAACCGCGGCCACTCAAGGCGTTAATATTGTACCAAGCTTGCGCCTCCTTCTGCTCCGTCCAGGCATTTTTGCCATACCATCGACAACAGATCAAAGGCAGCGGCCTCAGGCGGTGGCGTTACTCGGCGGCGGCGTTGTGCGTCGGTGCGTCGGACAGGCTTTTAAGCGATGACACCAAATCGCTATTTAGACACTGCAGTTGGTTGGTCGGATGAGCCCAGGGCCGGGCTTTCTTCGGGGCAACGCTTTTTACTTGTTAAGATTTTATGGTCTTGCGCTGTGGTCTGTGGAGGTCATTAAAATTAATTTGGATCAATTTCGTTTGCTGCCAAATTGTTGACAATGAAATATCACAGGCTTGGCCCGACGAAGGCGGATGCCTTGTTACCCGTGCCCCAGGCCCCCGCAAGGCCTGGTAGAGTCATCAAAGTCTTAAGTGTCTGTGGGGTTTACAACTTATTTATTTATTTTTTTTTATAAAAAAAGAACTTAAATATACAAAATCGTAGGCTCTTTCGTGGACTTTTCACTAAACTATCTCTAAAGTGGTTCACAAACTATTTCAAATAATTTGTCGTAAACTTTTACTTAATGAACTAAAGGAGGAAGACAACGGAACGTTGAAAATGAACCAATAAATTATTATAGAAGAATTACTGAATTTAGGATTTTGGCTAACTATACAGACACAAGTTCCACTCCTTCTTACTGGGATGATTCTATGCTTAAACTTAACAATAATTTGGCAATCTTTTTCTTTTGGTCAAGTTTACAGTTGTTTCGATTATTTTGTTTGTGTTTTAGTTATTCGATGAACGCTCGGGTAAGCCAGTGCGCGTTATTACGCTGGGAGTGAGTTCGCTGTTGGAACTGCGACCACTTTCGATGGGAGGATTAACTCTGCAAGAACAAAGCTTAAGTTGAGAATCCCTTTAATTTGGCTATTGATTTAACTTACGGTTGGACAATCTGTCGATTCAAGTGCGGCGATTGACTCTGTGCGGGCGCTTGCTGCTGACTGTAGGGGGAATGACTCTCACCCGTTACATGATGACGAGACATGTTTAAAGTGCCATCCGATGTGGGCGGGGCTGAGGCATTCAATGCAATGGCCACCACACGCGAACCACCTCCAGCCGGTCCCGTCGTGGACATATCATGCAGCTCAGGACTGGCATTTTGTTGACTATTCAACATGCTCACCGGCACTTGTGAGGGATAGAGGGTGCCACTGTTGACCATTAAATTAACTCCCTGGCTCATGCCTGTAAGAAAGTTGATAAGACAGATTTTTAATCAAGTTTTTTAAATATAGCAAAAAGCAATCTATATATATAAAAGAGTTCAACCTGACTGACTCACTGACTGGTGACCGTCGCACAGCCCAAACCATAAAAGATAGAAAGATGAGATTTTCACAGTAGTTTTATCTTATGCTGAAAGTGAGTACTAAGAACGGATTTTGGAAAATTCTGTAGGGAAATCTGGAAAATTCGCGGAAAACTTTTGTATGAAACTTTTTTTGTTTTTCATCCGATCAAGTTCAAACTTATTTTCAAAAATCTATAAAATAAATTCAATAATAACTGCATACCAGTCTTCCGGAAAATCAACCACCTCTTGGTGGAAAGTGGGTGAACATGGTTGCCAGCCATTAGCTCCAAGTTCATTTCGAAAGGCACACTTTGCGTTACAGTTAAATTCCTTGCGTACACTCTCATTGACTAAAACAAAAAAAAACAGAGAGCAAAGAGCGCATGCAAATAGCAAAGCGTTGAGAGCGTACATCGGAGAGAACCCATTTAAATGTGTGCGTGAGAGCAATTGAATGCAGATCAGGAGCGTAAGAAAATGAAACGAAATTTGTAACTACAATATTAACACAATGAATTAAGGCAGAAGAAGACGTTTAGTTCCGTTGCCTCGGCAACAACAAAGAGACAGAATACAAATAAAAAAAAAATCAGCAACAAATTAAAAAACTACAGCTGCAATTAAAAAATAAACAAACTCAAATACAAAAACTTCAATAACAATAAAAAAAAACAGCAACATGAAATAAAACAAATTAAAAAAGAAGAGCGGAAGACGAATTACAAAATTTCAAAAATCGGCGAAAAAATACAGTGGGCTGGCCTCCTTCAACAACAACCAGTGGCATTCCGGCCAGTGGCAGACCCAACAACAACAGCCGGGATGGTTGCCGCAACAGCAGCCCGACCAGTGGCGTCCCGGCAGACGCCAGGAGACTGGTTTGCTACGCCAGGATCAACCAACACCACCCCTGCAACGGCCCGACCAACAGCCTAAACCATAAAAGATAGGAAGACGAAATTCTCACAGTAGTTTTATCTTATGCTGAAAGTGAATACTAAGAACGGATTTTGAAAAATTCTGTCGGGAAATGTGGAAAATTCGTGGAAAACTGTTGTATGAAACTTTTTTGTTTATTATCCGCTCAGATTCAAACTCATTTTCAAAGATCTTTATGAAAATTCAACAATAACTGTGTTTCAATTTTCCAGAAAATCCCACCCGTGTTGGAAAAGTCTGTATGGCAAAAATTTATTTTTTATCCGATTGACTTGAAACTTAGTTTGCAAGCATAGTATGCAAAATATTCGACACGTGTTTTCCCAATGTTGGAAAACTCCCCCACGTGGAAAATGGCCGGAAAATTCTGCATGAAAAAACTATTTTTCACCTATTTGGCTTGAAACTCGGTTTGTAGGGATGAAATACTAAATTATTAGTGATTGCATTTTACGATGTTGGAAATACCGGCGGGGTGCCCACTGGGAAGTGGGAGAAAAGGTGGGTGGGAGGTCGGTGGTAGGTGGGTGGGAAGTGTACGCGATGTGGGAGGGATGTGGGTGAGAAGTGGATTATATCTGGGCGGGAATTGGGTGATAAGTGGGTGGGATGTAGGCGGGAAGTGGGTGGAATGTAGGATGGGATGTGGGCGGGAAGTGGGCGAAAAGTGGGAGGGATGTGGGTGGGAAACGAATGAAAGTTGTGTAAGAAGTGGATGGGGAGTGGGTTTAGTGGGATGGGGGTGGTAAGAACGCAGCAGCAAAGTTGTAACGGTGAAAAAGCAAAGTAGTAAAACGTTGATTTCAAGCCTATGTATGTATGATTCGATTTCTGGGCTCTAGAGAGGAAACAAATTAAGAGAATATTTTTAAATTTGGTAAATATTTGACTATCACGATTGACATCAAAGTGATTCTGATAATGGTTATATACTGTCAAAGGCGCAGCGAAGCGCGACGGGCTTTTTGCTAGTATTAATATAAAGCTGAAGACAGGCCCAATATGACCAGACAAATAAGTCTAGAAACACACAGATGGGTAACGGCCATACAAGTAAACCTAGAAACATTTGTGTGCTGTCTGTGTGCTCATTCGCAGACTGCGGAATCAAACTGTACAAATTGGGACTAACAAACATCCAAATATGCAGATGCTGAGAAGAGAAGGTAGAGTACTTTAAACATACTGTATATTAGCACAATGATAAGCGATGCGCAGACTCAACAAATTTGGGAAACTTCGCTTACACTTCAACCAGATTAGTAACTTAGAACCCACGAAAATAGAGACTGTAATTAAATAAATAAGCCGACAAATAAGTTACACTTTTCCTCGCACAAAATTTGGCGAATTCAAGTGGGGTACGTTTTGTTGTTTTTGTATAAAGCGCTGGCGAAAATCGATCCTTAATTTGACGTTGAGTCCTTCGAAGCTTAACTAAGTAAAAAGTTAGGGTTTTATCGTAATTACTATAATCGTTTATTAGAAACTAGCACATGTACCACTTTCGATTTCACTTTATGTAAATACCGGAACAAGCCTGATAAACACTTTCGGGGTGCCACAGAATTCTCTACAGATTTTGCCGACGGTTGGTTTGTAAATCTCTCGAAAAATTCGTTGGTGCCACAGAACTTCTAGAGATTTCATTTTCTAATTAGAAAATCTAGTTGGAGCACCAGATGTTCCAATTGATGTTCCATCTCTAAAAACAGGGCTGAATCTCTTGCCAAAATATTCCCCTTATTTTAGATGTGGGTTAATTTAATGATTAACTAAAATATTTTGATTGTGTTATATGTTTTATGATGCACTTTTAAATAATAATTCAATTCTAAGTCGCATTCTCCACCAATATAATGCAAAATTTAAAAATTTGTTGGCGCCAAACATGAGGTGTTAGTTTCCATCCCTTAATTCGCTAGCTGTCATGTAGAGGGCGCCACTTTGACAAAAGGCGATAGTGAGAAAAGAGCTTTGCAAAATCTCCTAACAAAACATTAAAGGTTTGAAACCAACCAAAAGAAATTTCTGTGGCACCTAAGAATTGGAATTCGGTTGGAATTTGGTTGGAAGAGGTTTCTGTGGCACCCCCGTTTATACCTAAATTTAATGTTATTCAAATTATTTATAATAGCTTATAATGTCGGAAAATAGTGCTAAAGTTTCTTTACAATTTCGATTCATCATCAGCAAACGTGATTGATTTGTTATTCCACTCACTTAAATACAATGATTATCTAACCTAGATCATTATCGTCGAATATGTCACGGTGTGATATTTAATCATAAGCTTATTTGCGGAACAATTAATTCTCTATATTAGTTAGCACTTTTTTTCGGCAAACACTTAAATAAAAACTTTCGTTTTTGTTACAATTGGAAATTGTTCATAAAAAAAAACCAACAAAGTGTACAAATTTTGGTGCATATCGTTCGATGCCTTTGTCCTCCAACTATGAACTATATTTTTTGTTGCAACTATCAACTAATTTGCAAAATTTGAATCAAAATATCTGATTCGAGCTACTTATTCTTGTTATGGTATCACGTATAATTCCAATTCTGTCTACTTCCTAAACTACCCAGCAAACAATTTCATATAAAAATACATGTTTTGTAAGCGTTCAAACATAAGCAAAACGCTTATAAAACGCTGCTGTGACATTTATAAAACGCATCAAAGTAAGCGTTTTATAATCGAAACGCATCCATATTTATAAGCTTTTTAAAAAGACGCTTGCAAAACATGTTTTATAATCCATTTTTATACGCTTTCCACAAGCTTTGTAAATACGGTTACAAAACACCTATCGTAAGTGAAATAAGAAAGCGTTTTAAACATTTATTTTGTGAGGGTTCTGGTTGGTTATTTTTATTATTCAAAAATTTTCCCTGCTTTAAGGGGAAATATAAATGTAAATAGTTGACTTTAAACTGCAAGTAAGCATTGTTCTTACGAAGAATGGCAGTGGCGACAGTGAAGGCTCGAATGCATGACTTGTCCGCGGTAAATTTTCTTGCACTTGATGTTGACAATCGAATATAATCTGCTTTCTTAATTTTTTCCTAATATTATTGCTGCTGAAATTAAATAAATTTAAGCCCGCAATTTTTTACTTGCTCGCTCTTCAAGAAAGACGACGAGAATGAGATACACATTTTTTTTCTTGCCTTTGCTCCAGGCTAACTTTTTTTTGTCTGCCTTGCCAGCTGCAGTTGCGTAGCAAAAAAAGATCAGAAGTTTTTCGAAGAGAGCGAGAGAGAGTGAGCACGAAATTTCTCTCGGTCGCCGAAACGACATACGCAAATAGCTTACTTTAGTAAGTGTTTTGTAAATGTCGTAGGCTGCCATTCGACAACGCTTGCAAAAGCAATTCTTATTTGAAGCTTGGTTTGCATAACGTTTTCTAAATTGCTGGCTGGGTATTTTCATATAATGCCCTGTAACTTTGTGAATCTCGATGTGAGTTTTGGAATGGCGGCCGATTGAGCGACTAAATATCCCCTAATCCTTAGTCACTCTGCTAACATAGTATTTCATTTACGACTTTCATATACGACTTTAAGGCGACTTAACCAACTTGGCAGCAATGTTTGCTTGGTTTCTTTCAGCAACTTTAAATAACTCCCTGAAAAAGACTTTCTTGTTAAAACTAATTTTTAATTGTATCTCAGTAGATGATAAAAAGAGTGGCATGAGGGTTTCACGTTCAAGCCTTATTTTGCAAGTGCTTATCTTAAAACCCAAAAAATATTATATTGTTGGATTTTTCCTTATTTGTTACCCCGTTTATGACTTTATGCTGGAATAGTCTTCTTCTTTGAAACCAACAAAATCAGTTTATGTTATTTTGTATATGATAATAAATTGACAGAATTCTTTAGAATCCAATATGATTGCTCTCCTCAGTTGAATTGAAAATAACAACGAATAATCTTATAATAATGAAGTCAACCGATTTTTAACGCAATAGCAATAGAAAATATGATTTTATCTCGACAGTAGGACAAACATTTTAAGTACGAGTCAGTACGAATTAATCCGAAACGGATATAAACGAGTGAGAGAGCGAACAAACTGAGAGCAAAGGCAAAAGAGTGGCTGTACTCTTAACTATGATTTGCTTGCTATCTCTCGCTTGTGTTCGATAGTCGAGAAAAGGATTTTTCTTTTTTAAGTGGCCACCAGATTCGAAAAAGGTGGCTGATGTGGGAGGAATGGGGTGTCACCCCCTTCTTAAAATTATTGATCCCTTGATCCCTGTCGAGTTTGGCTTTTTCGAATCAATTTTTCTAAAACTTAGCCTAGAACAATTCCATTAATTCAATTCAATCTACTCACTTGGCAACGGTGCTCGATGCATTGGAGCTCCACCATTATTCTTTGGTTTACGCTTGCGCTTCTGTATGCCCTCCTTCTTCATGGATAGCGGGCGGTTCATGTTGTGCAACTTGAAGTACAGTCCACAGGCGTTGCACACGGGATTGCCTTCGTTGTTGCGGCGCCACAGTGTTGTGGAATTGGTCTGGCAGTTGGCACAGGTCACCCCATTGCGTCGGTTGTTGGGTGCGGCGGCTGCTTTGGGTTTGGCCTGTCTCGGCGGTACCCGAGGTGGCATTCGCACATAGCCCGTACAGCTGGGGCAGTAGTAATCCGTACCCTTGCGCACATACGCCGATTGGCAATTGTCGCACTTGTGCTCGCTCAGTCCATGGGTCGAGGGTGAAGCGCTGGCTGCCACCAGACTGGGATCGTACTGACTAATTGAGCCAGCTGGAGGCCAATGACTGGTGGTCATGTTACTTGGAGCATATTCATCGATGACCTGTGAATGGTAGTTGGTCTGCAGATGGTGCAGGGTCGTGAGATTAGCTATATTAAATGAGCAACCTGATTAGTACTTACGAAGGGCACGTTCTGGTAATCGGGTCCAGGTGTCCACATAGCTGGATCATTGGGATTGCCGCCATCCAGAAAGGCAATGGTCTGATATGTGCCCGTGGTCGTCTGACGTAAAGGATTTAGATTGGGATCGGATTTCGTGATAAACTGGGCGGTTCCGGGCATGCTATAGATGGTGTTTCCCTGCTGCAGGGTGGCTGCCGCATAGCTGTTGCTGCTGGCGAAACTCGAGCTGGGCGGAAAGGAGGCATAGGCATTGCCCAGATCCGCATAGGTCTTGGACTCATTCGCATGCACGCTGGCATCCACCACAGCTGTTTCGTAGTAGATATTGGTGCTGGGTCCCTCTGTGCCCGCGGAGGTGGCAAAGCGACCATCTTCGGTAACAAAACGTACGCTGCCGCCATGCGAACTGCTGGCTATGTGAGCCGCTGCCGCTGCGGCAGCTGCTGCTGCCTGGTGCTGGTGGTGATGCTGCAGTACCTCCGCTTCGCTGTTAAGCACAATGGTTTCACCATAGTTGCCATTGGGTGTGGGACACTGTTGTTGTTGTTGCTGCTGCTGCTGTTGTTGTTGCTGTTGTGTTTGCTGTTGTTGCTGCTGCAGCTGCTGTGATTCCTGACTACCCGACAGCTCGCCCTTCTCTATGGTTTCTATTTTAATGGCCGCCACATCCTCGCTGCTGCATATAATCTGGCCAGAGGAGTAGGCATAGAGGGTGCCTGGAGCACCGCCAGCCGCCATTTGTTCGCCCACGTCCGAATTGCGTGGAGCCATCTGAACGTAGTGTGTGGTGTGGGCGGAAACTGGTGACTGATGTGAACTCCGCTGGTATTCTATGTGCGTATCGGGTGCAGAACCTGAGCTGGCACTGCTGGCATTGGTATGGGGCTCGATCTCACGTGTGTCGTTCAACTCGCTGTTAAGGGAAAAGAAGGGATGGTAAGGGTGTGCCCTAATATAGCCAATAATTTGCTACTTACAGGGTGCCCGCTGTAGTAAGAATGCGTCGCTGTTGAGTGCGTGGTGCACACTCGTAATGCTGCTGATCCTCCGTTTCGCTAAGACTGCCTTGACTGGTTTGAACTACCACAGCTAAGGGTTGCTGCTGTTGCTGCTGCTCCTGTTGATCCTCCAGATTGCTGACGTTAGACTGAGTTAACTGTTCGGCTCCATTACTAGACTCAATCTTAATCTTGTCCAATAGTTGACGCTGTTGTTTGGTCAGTAATTGCTGTTGTTGAAGTTGCTGCTGTTGCTGTTGCTGCTGTTGTTGCGTGTTCTGCGCTTCCATCTGCAATGGCCAAGACACAAATGATGAATGTAAAACTGACGGCTTGTCGTCAAAAGTGTGGCTCCAGTTCCGGCCACACAATGCGAACTTGACCCGTCCGCCGACGCCGCCGCCGCCTCTATTTCCGCCACAAAATCAACAATCGCACAAAACCCCAAAGACAAAAGATCAAACGTGCCGCTGCTCACAGCTCAATTTGTCGCCTACAAAATCATAAAACACCTAAGTGAAGCTCCTCTCTCTTGCTCTCTCTCTGTGCCTGCGGCTGTGTCAACATTGCCGCACACATTTTTCACTTTTATTCTGTCCCTTCCTCCCTAAACGCAGCCTGTTTACCCAATAAAACTGTGCACCTCCATGGTTTCAGTTACAGTTTTTTTTAGCGGAAATAAAAGTGAACAATTTCGCGACTGCCAAATAAGAAAACAATTACAAAAACCATAAAAGATTGGTACGTCAGTGGGGTTTCGGTTTGGATTTATGACCTCATTTGTTGGGGGTGGCGACGCGTCTATCAAGTTGTGTCAACATTAAGCGAACGTCATTGTCACCTGATTCATACTTTTCTGTGCTTTTCCAACAAAAAATAAAAAAAATAGGGTTGGCAGGTAGATTTTATGCCCATAATGGGGAAAAACCCCCCATTAGAATCGAAGGCTGTCAGAAACATAAAGTTCATGCTCTGACAATATTTGAGTTTTGGCAGAAAACTGCGTCCAATAAAATGGAAACGGCACCGCTCACCCAAAACATAACTATCCTTTACAAAACTAAGAGTAAAAGTACTCAAAGTAAGATGAAACCCTACAAATAGTTTTTATAAATCATAGTTTTTCAGCGTACTTACGTCAGCAGAAATTTGGAGTAAGCTAAAAGGGATAGGGATAGGCACAAACAGACTGCGTCTGGTCAGTGACTTAGATGTGAATATGTTAAGTGAAAAATTCGTTCAAATAAATGTACCTGCATCCACCATTTATATATTTGTCAATTTTTTTGTAATAGTTTTAGTTTTATGTGTAATCTTTATGTCTTCTAACCCTATAAACTTTAAAATACTTTGTTGGGTTATCATGTCTTTGACAGAAACTGTGTGCCACGAAATCTCAAACTTACTATGCTTATACCGATACTGTTCTGTGGAGTCGAAATTTTTGAAAATAGTGGGTTAATTCCTTACCAGATATTTTTATGACCGCAAAACCACTGACCAACAGATGAGCCTTAGAATTTTTGTTTTTCTTTACAAATTTTATTATTATATATATATTATTTTATCATTATTATTATTATTATTATTAAATTACTACTACTATTACTTAAGAATTGTCTTACCTCTTTTAACTTCAAAAAGAACACAAAACCTTTCTACAAATTACAATGCCTGAAAACTTATTTTTATTTGCAGCGTCTGACAGGTGGAACGCTTTCCCTTATGAGCTTACACTTGTTATGAACGCAGCGTAATTTAAATCCAACTAATTATACATAAAAACTATCAAAATCAACCAAGAATAAAACTTTTATTATTAAATGTTCAGAGGCGGGATCGAACCCACGACCTCCACAGACGGCTACAATAAATAATATAAAGATAAATAAACAAAACAATGTTTAGAATTAATAAAGGATTAATAAATCTTTTAAATAAAATTTAACATTCGGGACTAACGCATTGAAGTACATTTTTGAATATCGAGTAAAAATTATATGTCAAAAATAAAAATAATTTTTTATTCTTATTATACACTTGAAAAGTGTATTATAATTTGCCCAGAAGTTTGCAACGCATAGAAGGAATCATCTCCGACCACATAAAGTATATATATTCTTGATCAGCTTGACGAGTTGAGTCGATTAAGCTTTGTCCGTCCGTCTGTCCGTATGTCCGTCCGTCCGTCTGTCCGTCTGTCTGTTTCTACGCGAACTAGTCCCTCAGTTTTAGAGCTATCGAGCTGAAACTTTGCACAGAGTCTTCTTTTTACTGCACGCTGCTAATATGTCGGAACCGACCGGATCGCCATACAAATGTTCGTTCGGAAAATGGGTTTTAGTAAGAAAAACTGTTTTGTTTTCAATATTACTGCTCTCAAACACGGTAATGAGTAATATGTAATGTTTTTAAGCTGATCTGCGAAGTTTGGTAGAAGTCGCTTACCGTTAAGACAAGCTATTTCAAGTGTATCAAAACTTCGGTACAGACGAAGTTAGCTTTGCCTTTCTCGTTTTTAGTCTATATTTGGAATTGGTCTATAGCATCAGGTGACAATATCTTGGTAAAAACTCTAGAAACGTTATCAAATCTGGAGCAATACAATTGCCGCACATTGTTTTTTCAGTGTACGCATAGAATCAGTAGAGCCAGAAAAACTTTGCGATTACCGTTTGAAATAACGTTAAAAATAAGAGAATAAATGACAAACATCAACACTCTCAGTGCAAAAATTAACCGTTATATTTCATTTTCGATTTGTGCGAGTTACACCACTATACGTAAGCCGAAGATAAATCAGCGTGACCAGCGCCGATTTGTAAGTGCTGCAAGTAGTTCAGTAAAGACCGCTTATGAATAAGCGGCTGAATGTGGCTTAAAAGTGTCTCGATGGACCGGTGTGTCCGGGATTTAAAGAAATCGGAAAACATAGTGCGACAAAAGTTGAAGGTGGCCCCAATATAACTGGACCGACATAAAGAAGACCGAATGAAGTTCGTCAGAGATAGCATGGCAACTGACTGGACAAAGATAAAAAGTTTTTAAAGAGCATAGCAAACACTAATTAATCTTTCCAGCTCATTTTCTCGGAAGAAAAAGTATAATTTCGACATTTCTAATTGAAGGGTTTTGAGGAATGATCCCCAGTACTTTTCTAATATAAATTTTAGAGGAGGATCATTGATGGTTTGGGCTGCGTTTTTTCAAGTGTGGAGGGAGTACGTGGACATTTTGCAATTGAATTTATTGCGTTAACTTCGCGGTCGAAGGCGTTAAAAGTTCATTATCCAACAGGACAACGCATCAATGCACGCAATCCAAGGCAATAATGTTTGGTTTTTGCAATTTACGCTCAAAATCCTAATTACAATAGTTTTAAGGAGCTCAAATTGGCAAGAATTAAGGCATGGGAAGAACCGTCCCTTAGTGATTTAAAAAACCTTTTAGACAGTATACCGAATAGGATGAGTTAATAAGTGTTGAAGGAGGTTAAACTCATTATTCAAGAGTATAAAAATATATTAATTAGTTATCATTTTTCTGTAGTTTATTTCATTTAGTAAAGTAGTGATGCACCAAGGACAAATCGAAAATGAAATTAATTTTAACAGTGAGAGTGTTGATGGTGAAAAAAGAAGGCGGGGCTATGGTTTTGCTCCAGAGTTTATAACAATCTAGAAAGTGCGGACTGAAGTTCGGTTCGCTGTTCGATTTACTGGCACAAATTAACCGCTCGGTACAGTTTGGTTTCTGTTTGGATTAAGTTGCATTTTAGTTTTGGACTCAGGTTTGTGCAAAACCGTCTTGCATCCCAGAAATAAAGACCTTTAGCCTAAGCTCACGCAACGAATCGTAAGTAACAAGCAAAAATGATGTGATAGAGGACTCGAAAAGATAAGGCATACCCTCTAACTGTTAAAATATATTTAAGTGGACAACAAGGCCGCGAAATTTTGGAAATTTTTAGTTGGGTAAAAAGAATGTAAAGGTCAATCGGTCCAAAAAATTTGCAAAATTTTCAAATTAGTTCAGATTATTGTGAATATTTAATAGTTGGCAATTAAAAACTGGTCAATGGGAGGTGTAGGCCAATCGGTGTACAAAAATAGCGAAATTTTAATATGAGCTTAGATTGTCATTAAGACGGGTAAATAGGCGGGTTTATAAATCAAATGCTCTAAAATCAAATAAATTTGCATAATTTGATAGTGAGTTCAGATTATCGTGAAGATTTAATAGTTAGAAGAAATGATATATGGGATGAGTGGGTCAATTGGTTTAAAAAAATGGCGAAATTTTCCAAATTCTCAAATGAGATTAGAATGTCATTAAAACGGCTAAATAGAAACTGTAGATGAAACGCTAAAAAAAATGTCCAAATTTCCAGTATATATAAAGACTTAAGATTATAATGAAAAAATGTAAATGGACGGATGGTAAAGATCGAAAGTTCTTGAAAATATTTTGAAAAATTACTCCTTTTTCGTATGAGTTTAGATTATTATGAGCACGGGTAAATACAGGGTTGCCCATATTCGACGGACCCATTTTTTTTTTTTAAAAATCAAAGAAAAAAAAATAAAAATTTGGCGGTTGGAAATCTTAATCATTTAATTTGTTCCAAGTAGATTTGTTTACATCAATTTTTGAATATGATATCTCTCAAAATGGCCGCCTCTGGCGTTGATGGCGTATTGTGCCCTTTTTGCAAAGCACGTTGAGTTTTCACAATTGACTTGTTCTGTTGAATGTAAATTTCAACTATTTCAGAGCGCTCGCGTGGCGTGTATTGTTCCATGGTAAAAATCTGCTTGGACTGACGCTTCAAACGCGGTATGTCATTAAGCGATCTGACACCTCTGTCAAAAGTTATGGCGTTGCCAGATGGGTCCGTCGAATATGGACAACCCTGTACATGTATGGCGACGATCGAATGTAAGCTTCATTTCTTCGTTTTGTGTTTAAAATACTAAATACTTATATTGCACTTTGAAGTTAACTATTTGAGTTTTGCTTTAATGTCTTTAGCAATATCTCTGCTATTTGTTTGGCCCACAAAAGTTTTGTGACAAAACATTTCTCTGCAGCAAACTAAACAATTCAAAATTACGAAAATATCATAATTAACGAGAGCGTAAGTTAAAGTCGGCTCTCACCGACTTCGATATACCCGTTACTCAAGAAAAAACATGTTTAACAGTGTTCCCGCGTACCTTAGTGTGACCATCCAAAAAGTATGCAACATATTTTTAGGGTGGTAGCGGGGAGGGCTTGGTTCACTTTTTTGCTTATAACTTGAGAACCGCTCATCCGATCTTTATCATTCCTTCGGCAAATCGATTCATTTTGCTAATTACTAACTATCTCTAGCAGGTACGAATCCTCTATCTTTAAAACTGTAGGAGATATAACTTTTTTCCAAATTGCGGGGGCGGGAGGGGGCGTGGCGAAAATTTGAATCAAACTTGATCTGCGTGCAGATAAAAGAAGCATTTGTCCCATACATGTCAAACCTCTATCTCTTACCATCTCTGAGATCTAGGTGTTCATACAGACAGACGGACGGACGGACGGACGGACGGACAGACGGACAAGGCTAAATCGACTCGGCTGTTGATGCTGATCAAGAATATATATACTTTATATGGTCGCAAATGATTCTTTCTGCCTGTTACATACATTTGCACGACTTTAGTATACCCTTTTTACTCTACGAGTAACGGGTATAAAAATAGGGGGAAGCTAACTTCGGCTTGACCGAAGTTTATATACCCTTGGAGCATGATATATGCCTGCCATATAACAGCACCTATACGATATATTCATGCAATTTTGATCAAACTCGCCAACATTGTGTTAAAAGACATAATATTCATAGCTGGAATGTATAAACACGCTACTATTGAAAACTAAACAATTTTTCTCACTGAAACTACTTTTCCGTCCTATGGTTCCAATGGGAGCTATTAAAGTATTAAAACAAAAATATTTTTATACAAAGACTTTTTTTCAGACCTAAATTTTGTATGTCAGCTATACCATATAGTTGCCCAATATATAAGTCTTGTCTGAAACTTTGGACATACAAAACTTCGAGGTTTGGAAGCGATACCATTGAAAACAAAAAACTCACTAAAACTACTTTTGAAACCGATAGCATTGAAAAAAAAAGCTATAGTCACTAAAACGTTCCGACAAATGTGCAGCGTATTTGCACCAAAAGACTTCGTGCAAAGTTTGGTTTAGATAGCTTTAAAACTGACGGAGGAGATAGCATAGAAACAGACGGACAGACGGACATGGCTATATCAACTCAGCTTGTCATGCTGATCAAGAATATATATACTTTATGTGGTCGGAGATGCTTCCTTCTATGCGTTACAAACATCCGGACAATTTTAATATAACCCCTCCTAGGGTATAAAAATATCCTTATGACTCTTTTTTAAATGCACAATCCTATTATACACTGTTTACTTTTGTCACAGAGTATCCGCATCTGATTTCTAGGATATTCGAATGTACCTGGTGAGGCAAGTAATAGAACTAGACTTGGCTTCAGCGGAAAATCTGGTGTGGAATAAAAAACGATTTTCCTTTACACTGTTATAGAAATACGTGTTTTGATTTGTTTTGTTTTGTAATCTTGCAGGGTTTCTTTTTTACTAGTTCTAGGAACCATGCAGAATTAGAATAAATTAAAAAGAAAATTGTTTCGCATTGAGAAAGCACTTTTATTTGTCAAATAAATTAAACATGTGAATTTGTATCTTATTAAATATTAAATACTTCCTTATCTTACAGTATCTTTATTGTAAAGCTCAACAATTTCAATAAATGAATAATAATAAAAAGAACAAATTTGCATCAAAATTGGATATCTTTAAATATTCCGAAAAGATCGATTAATAAAAGGAGATCTATGTAAATTTCTGGGGCTGGCATGAGTTTGCGTGAAATCAATCAAAATTCGAATTAAAGCTGTCTTGGAGTGATATATTTTGTTTACAAAAAGAAAAAAAAAATTTTAATCAATTTATAAAGAAATGACTAAACCATATTTTTTCATAAATATTCTATACATTTTCTGGGAATTCCTTGGACAAAGTTCAATGAATCCACAAAGACAGAGATAATTTCAGAGCGAAACGTCACTCTCACAATTGCAGATAAACCAAGGCTACGACTTACAATCTATATTTATATATACATATGTATGAATATGGTAGGCAGGTATGCTATATGCACGTGTCTATGTTTGTGCTTTATATACAACAAAAGTTAAGATACTACTACCAAACGATACGGCAATATCTTATCCGTCTGCTATCAATGTACATAATCAGCTGCTGCTGCTGCTGCTGCTGGTGTTGGAATCGGGAGCTGGGAGGTCATGGTTGTCTACGTCATCAATAAATTGAAGACAGCTTTAGCAATACGAACAATAATTGTAGTAAGAAAAGTGTCTTGCCACATGAGTGGCATGCGTTACATATTTACATAGTTGAATGGCTTAGTCAAGAGTTTGTCATGGGTGTGGGCCATACAATTTATGAATGAAATCCGCTCAGTCAGTCACACCTACAACACTTTTATTTTTTATCTACATAAACAAAAGATATTGACTAAATGCTTAAAAATCGCACCTTCTTTCGCTTTCGTTGAGGTTGGCAATTGGGAGTTGCAGCTGGAGGGAAGACGACCCTAATTAAAACCCCCCCGTAACAGCCCTTAAAAAGAGATAAGCATTCATTTAGCAGCAGCTGCATTTATAGCTCTATTAACCTTTTTTTTACCCTTCGCCTATCGACAGTCAACTGTCCACTGGCGACACGCGTGTCTAATAAAACTATCTTCAACTATTATCTGACCCGGCATTAGACTATCAATTGTCGGTGCCGCCATTGACCAACTGTTAACTGTCTCGCCTGCGATTGGCCATTCAATCGTTCAGGGCACTTCCGCTTCAAGCAACCCCCCACAGACCCTGCTAAGGGTTGACAATTTCCACCATTCCATTCATGAAGTATTTTACTTCCACTTTTTATGATCATCCCCTAGACTAGAGGTGAGGTGATAAGATTGACATAAATTTCACATTACTTAAGGCAAGATAACTATAAAAAGTTGACCTTTTTTTCATGAATGAAATGCAGTTGCGCGTGCGGCGGCGTCTCGTCCTGGTATGTGTGTTTCTTTTTCAAAGAATTTTGACGCCACTCCACAGTCGCAATTTCGTTTAGACCTCATAAAGATAAAGCATCTTTCCACATTTGATTTTTTTGACCTTTTTTTTTTGGTACAGAAATTGTGTCGCTACTGATGAGTCATTTCATTATAAATCAATTTGTCTAATCTCAGTGACAACTGTCAATGTCCCAGGTATCTAACGAAATCGGTGGGCTGTTTTGCTAAATGAGCTGCCGTTTTTGGTAAAATGGTTGGAAATTCTGTAGTTTTTAATAAATCAATTTTTGTTCGCCATAAAGTACCCAATTTTTAAACGAAATCTGTTATAAATTTAAGAAATTATTCTATTAAATTTGATTGAAAACTAACGCTAGTTACAGCGTTTTTTGTAGTCCCTAAATGCTTATTTCGTGGAAATTTTATATAGAAGGATTTTATATAAAGGAACAAGTTGTGTTGAAGTGTGACAGCAACAAAGTCTCTGCTGAATGTCATTGATAGCAGGCCTTAAGATATCCCGTGGCTTTAGTATTTTTTATCACTAATAGAACATGTTATGCGAAAGCTTACACTAAGGCAGGTTGAACCAGCATGCGGTAACCAATCAACCTTTTTTTCCGATTCCCTTTTAGAAATCAAGAATGTCAAAATGGCTAATCGCAATCGGCAATCACTGCATTCAGCGGGTTATATCGAAAAACACAAATCGCAAATTTAAAGCATCTGTTTAATTGTTTTAAAGGCAAAATAAAAGGCGTATTTTCGGGATTTTTTTGGGAGATGTGATATTAATTTTGGTTGATTTATATTAAATACACGTTCTACTATAACATAAGAAGAAAATTTCAATTAAAAACATTAATTAATAAGTCCATGACAGCAGATACCAGATCTTCTTGAACAAGAAAGGCAATATGCGTTTAAAAGGTAATAAATTTCCCGAGGTAATCAGAAAGAGCTTTTTTATTTTTCTATTTATTTTATTTTTGGCAGCATTTTGAAGTGAAAAAATGAATTTTCGCTCAAAAAATTTACTGACTTTGTTATTATAAAATGGTAGAAAAAATCGAAAAATAAACAAAAAGCATAACAACTTTTTTTTTTCAGATGATCCGCTAACGAGTTATGATGTACACCGCAAATTTCCGAGCGCCTCCTAAGATTCCCTGTCACGGACTTATTTATTGATATATTTCATTGAATTTTTTTTTAAAGAAACTTCAGATGTTATAAAAGAACGTGTATATGAAATTAACAAACAAACATTAATCATATCTCCAAAACCCAACCCCACCCTTAAGTGTTTACTTACAGGCTGAATATAAAGTTTTTTTGAAAATAATCAAAATAATGAAAATCGGCTAAGGTTAAGTTATCTTTGAAAGTGGTCGGATTATTTTTTGATTAATTTTGATTGTTTTTGATTAATTTTTAGTAATCGCTAATAGTCCCGATTATTTTTAATTATTTATAATCTTAATCGACTTGTTGTCGTGCGAAACTGAAAATAGTTGTATTTTATTCATTCTCATAAAAACAACTAAGAAAGTCTGCAGTAGCAGCTGAAAGCAGTGCTGCTGCTGTGCTGCGGCAGCGAACATTCTTTTGGGCATAGCTTGAGTATCGTTCATCCGATCTTTATCATTAGCAAATCGATAAATAATAGTGATAAATAAATATGTATAGCAGCTACGATCACTCTATCTACACAACTATGGGATATACAGGGTGGTCCATTTAAAAATTGAAATTTAATTTTGCTATAAAATTTCGGTCAAATGACCACCACGGCTGACTTGGCAATGTTCTCGGTCGAGCGCGTCGGACGAGTACGTACACGGGTTGGTTTATCCACCAACGTTCCAGTTTCACGAACTCTCTTCACGAATTGATGCACAAATTGAGTTTTTTTTGTTAAATGTTTTTTTTTTCAAATTTAGCACAGTTTGAGTCGAGGATTCACCACTTTGGAAATATGTTTTTAATATTTTGCAACTATTTTCAAGCGAATAGCGACCCATTTCGCAAATGCCAAAGTATTTACTAAATATTAGTCGCCGTTTTTAAATTCAAATTATGAATAGTTTCAAATTCCAAACACTAGATGGACCACCCTGTATTTCGTTTTTTCCAAATTGCAAGGGCGGGAGGAGGCGTGGCAAAAATTGGAATTAAACTTGATTTGCTGCAAGTTTAAGAAGTTTGTGTCCCACACATGTCAAACCTCCATCTCTTACCATCTCTGAGATCTGTTTGTTCATACGGGCGGACAGACAGACAGACGGACATAGCTGTATCGTCTCGGCTGTTGATGCTGATCAAGAATATATATCGCAAATGTTTCCTTCACCCTGTTACATACATTTGCACAATTTCATGATTTACCCATTTTCAATGGGTACTAGTGTTGAGTTGTTCATGAACAAAATTGAGTTATTCCTTAAACTGAACAAGTGAATATTCTTCTTCAATTGTTCGTTTTTGTTCAGTGAGTCTTGTTCAGTTGTTCTTGTTCACTTGTTCTTGTGTTCTCAGCGAGAGAGAGAAAAAAGATGATTACAAGTGTATGTCTGTGTATTGCAGTTTGGCCCCCAATCATCGCCATCGTTGCTGTGCGCTCTTCTTTCTTTGCCAACTTGTGTTGTGTGTGTGTTGCTAGCCATTCGGCCAGTCAGTCGTCAAAAACAAACGCATGTTTAGTTGTTTGGCAAGGTCGTATGATGGTGAACAACTGAACTGCTGAGCAAGAACAACTGAACCAGAACAACTGAGCAAGAACAACTGAACAGGTTAACAGTGCGAAATTTGAGTGAGTTGACACACCTAGGAAAAAAACAACAAGTGAACATGTTCAACTTTGTCTGAAATGAACAACCTAAACCCAACACTAATGGGTACAGGGTATAAAAAAGTGACTTACAAAATTAAAATAATCTACATAATAATCTAATCTGCCACAGAAATCTCTAGAGATTTTGCCGACGGTTGGTTT
Source organism: Lordiphosa stackelbergi (assembly GCA_018904235.1). Classification (NCBI taxonomy): domain Eukaryota; kingdom Metazoa; phylum Arthropoda; class Insecta; order Diptera; family Drosophilidae; genus Lordiphosa; species Lordiphosa stackelbergi. Next base: position 165,070 of record JAEIFU010000148.1, read on the forward strand.
GTAAATCTCTCGAAAAATTCGTTGGTGCCACAGAACTTCTAGAGATTTCATTTTCTAATAAGAAAATCTAGTTGGAACACCACAAGTTTCAATTGATGTTCCATCTCTAAAAACAGGGCTGAATCTCTACCCAAAAAATTCCCCTTATTTTAGATGTGGGTTAATTTAATGATTAACTGAATTTTTTGGATTGTGTTATATGTTTTATGATTCATTTTTAAATAATAATATTAATTTGAAGTCGCATTCTCCACCATCCCTTTCCTTAATCCGCTAGCTATCATGTAGAGGGCGCCACTTCGACAAAAGGCGCTAGTGAGAAAAGAGCTTTCCAAAATCTCCTAACAAAATATTAGAGGTTTGAAACCAACCAAAATAAATATCTGTGGCACCTAAGAATTGGAATTCGATTGGAATTTGGTTGGAAGAGGTTTCTGTGTCACCCCCGTATATGTTGTTTTATATGTATATTTGACATAAAAATCCGAGTAATTTGTTTTATTAAAATGCTTAAAAGACAAGGAAAGCGTAAAAATTTAGTTTAGTTTTGAATTTCGAAAACTTTGAACAACGTTTTGGGTACAAAAGAATTGGGTTAAAAACTCGAATATTTATTAACTGATTAAAATAAAATCAACACAAAAACAATTTTGATGCGCAAATTTTATTTTGGAAATGTAAGCAAAATTATTTTTCTGGATAGGTTGCACCAAATGAGTTAAAGATTTCAATTGTTATAATACTAAAATTTGCGTTTCAGTAATGGATTGCAAAACCAAGCGAATGTTTACAAACCAACTCGCTACTCCACCTCAGCTGGCGCCCTCTACATATGGTGGCTCCCTCTGTTTACCAACGAGCTCTAAGGGTTGCCAAGTTACATTTTATGATTGCGCCAAAAAATGTTAAAATTTTGCATTTTATTTTTTGAATATCTGATTTTTTTGAATTATAATTAAAAAATATAAATAAAAAACTCACAACACAATCAAAAAATTTGATGTCAACATCAAATTAACTGATAATTTGAAGATGGGAAATTTTATTTGCGGGAAAGGGGAACCCTGTTTATAAAGGCTGATTTTTTAAGAGCTATAGAAATGTTTTAAAAAAAAAAACATAAAATTAAGAAAAATGCATGAAATCTTTATTTGAATCGATAGTACAGTCCATATAATTTAATGTTTAAAGATTATTTCATGCAAATGTTGACCATCCATCCGCTTCGTCCAATTTTGGCATACTCTTTCCAACATTTCGGCCGGTATCTCACGAATAAATGCTTCAATGTTGTCTTTCAATGCGTCAATTGAAGCGGGCTTGTCTGTATAGACATGAGCTTTAACATAGCCCCACAAAAAATAGTCTAAAGGCGTTAAATCGCAAGATCTAATCGGCCAATTGACCGGTCCCGAACGCGAAATAAAATGGTCACCGAACAATAAGTCCATTGTTGCGCGTGCTGTGTGGCATGTGGCACCTTCTTGTTGAAACCACATTCACAGTTACTTTACGATTCGCATCATCTTTGAAGAAGTACGGTCCAATGATGCCACCAGCCCATAAACCGCACCAAACTGTTACTTTTTCTGGATGGATTGACAATTCTGCTTATTTACGTACCCATTGAGCCAAAAATGAGCTTCTTCGCTAAACACAATTTATCGGTAAAAAAGTGGATCTTTGGCCAACTTTCCAAGAGCCCATTCACCAAAAATTTTACGTTGCGGTAGGTCGTTCGGCTTCAATTCTTGCACCAGCTGTATTTTGAAAGCCTTCACACCTAAAACCTTCCGCAAAATTTTCCATAAACATTTAATTTTTTTTATTTTTTTTTTTTTTTTTTTTTTTTTTTTTTTTTTTTTATTCTTGGGATTTTTTTATAATATTTTTTTTTTTTCTTCTTAATTGGCCCGATGCATGCATCACAACCGTTCGACGGTCTCGGCCGCTGCCAACAATGTCCGCCAGTCGCTTCTGCTCCGTGCGAGCTGGGACCAATTGGTCAAACCAAGCTTGGCAAGGTCTGCCCTAACCTGGTCATCCCATCTTAGTCGGGGTCTCCCCCGCCTGCCTCTTCCTCCGTAGTCAGCCGCCTTCGAATAATAAGCTTTCCTTACTGGAGCTTCTTCGTCCATCCTGGTGACATGTCCTAACCAGCGCAGCCGCTGTTGCTTTATGCGCTTGACCAGACAGGTGTCCCCATAGAGCTCATACAGTTCGTCATTATTTCGAATGCGGAAAACATCGCCAACTTTTAAAGGTCCATAAATCCTCCGAAGAATCTTTCGTTCAAACACGCCAATCGCCGCTTCATCCGCTGCTGTCATTGTCCATGCTTCTGCGCCGTATTGCAGGACTGGGATGATTAGCGACTTGTATAGGGCTAATTTTGTTCTTCGCTTGAGGTCTCTGCTCTTGAGCTCTCTACTTAGCCCGTAGAAGCATCGGTTTGCAAGAGTGATCCTTCGTCGGATTTCCAGACTGATGTTGTTGTCGCTGGTTATCGTCGTTCCGAGGTAAACAAAATCCTCAACAACTTTAAAGTTGTATTCTCCCATTGTAACAAATTGTCCAAGACGCAAGGACTTTTTGTCCGCGGATACAAGGTATTTCGTCTTGTCCTCATTTACCGCCAAACCCATCAGTTCTGACTGCCTCTCAATCTCTGAAAACGCCCTGCTTACCGCCCGTTCGTTTTTTGCCGATGATGTCGATATCATCGGCATATGCGAGTAGCATTAGATCTTTATAAATAAAGGCGCCCGTTCTGTTGGCATGTGGGCACCGGCGCAGTATATATTCCATCAGTAGATTGAAGAAGTCGCACGATAAGGTATCGCCCTGCCTAAAACCTCTCTTGGTATCAAATGGTTCGGAAAGGTTCTTTCCTATTTTGACGGAGCTTTGTGTACTTCTCAACGTCATCATGCAAAGACGGACGTACTTTGCTGGTATACCAAGGGTAGACAGGGCTTCAAAAACCTTGACCTTATCGGCGTGTCGAAGGCTGATTTATAATCAACAAATAGATGGTGTGTGTTGATGCCTCTCTCATAGGTCTTCTCCAGGATTTGTCGTAACGTGAATATCTGGTCTGTGGTGGATTTACCAGGTCTAAAGCCACACTGATAAGGTCCAATCAGTGTGTTTATAAGCGGCTTAAGACGTTCACAAATAATGCGCGACAGAACCTTATATGCAATGGGAAGGAGACTGATCCCGCGGTAGTTGGCGCAAACTGCAGGGTCTCCTTTTTTTAAAGATTGGGCATAGAACACTTAAATTCCAATCGTCGGGCATGCTTTCGTCAACCCATATACGGCAAAGAAGTTGGTGCATGCACCTTACCAATTCTTCCCCTCCAGCCTTGAACAATTCAGCAGGCAGCTCATCAGCGCCTGGTGATTTATTGTTCTTTAGCCTTTGTATGGCTAAGCAGACTTCCTGTTGGGTCGGCGGGTCTATCTCTATGTTGTCGATTGGTGGCATCGCTACTTCTCTAGAGGCGGCATCATGTTCGTCATCGCCTCCCAGTAGGTTGGAGAAGTAGCTTCTCCATTTGTTAAGCGCCACTTGAGGATCGGTGACCAGATTCCCGTGTTCGTCTTTGCATTGTGCGACTCTGGGCTTAAAACCTTCTGTTAATTGCTTAATTTTTTTGGTAAAATTTTCGAGTCTCACTCATGCCGAATAACATCTCGACTTCCTCGCGCATGCGCCTTTCCTGCTCGCTCTTTTTCCTTCTAAAGAGGCGCTTCCGCTCTTTCTTTTTCTCCTGATATCGCTCCGTAACAGCCCGCGTTGCTCCCGACTGCAGAGTTCTCCTGTAGGCTGCGTCTTTTTCTGCAGTAGCAAGTCGGCACTCCTCATCGTACCAAGTCCGACTTCGAGGGGACTCGGAGTACCCGAGTATCTCCTTGGCAGCCGTACTCATGGAGTGTGATATACGTTTCCACTGTTCGCATATATCGGAAGAAGATGGGGAGGTTTCCCTGAGCAGTTGGGCGAGTTTGGCTTTGTAGGCTTCAGAGGTCCCTTGTGATTGCAGCTTCTCGACGTTTAGCTTTCGACGTGTGCCAGAGCGTGAGGCATTTGCCACACTGAGCCGCGTGCGTACCTTGGCTGCAACCAGGTAGTGATCCGAGTCTATGTTGGCTCCTCGAATCGCACGCACGTCTAGTACACTCGATGAGTGCCTTCCGTCGATCACAACGTGATCAATCTGATTTCGTGTTCGTTGATCAGGGGACTTCCAGGTCGCCTTATGGATGTCGAGGTGTTCAAATCTCGTACTACTTATGACCATGTTCCGGCCTGCAGCAAAGTCTATTAGCCTCTCTCCGTTACCGGAGGTTGTTTCATGAAGGCTAAATCGTCCGACTGTCGAACCAAAGACTCCTTCTCTCCCGATTTTCGCGTTAAAATCGCCTAGCACGATCTTTATGTCGTGATCGGGACAGCGCTCGTATAGTTGTTCCAGGCGCTCATAGAATTCGTCTTTTGTCGAGGTGTCCTTGTCTTCTGTTGGCGCGTGTGCACAGATAAGACTAATATTAAAATATTTTGCCTTAAGTCTGAGCGCGGCAAGCCGCTCGTCAACTGGTGTAAAGCTGATGACTGAGGTGAGTAGTCTATCACTCACTGCAAAGCCGCACCCAAACTCGTGCTTGGAAACATGCCCGCTGTAGTATATCTTCCAGGGGGGTGGTGATTTCTGTTTTTTCTTCTCTTTTGGTAGCGTTATTATCTTGCTCCCATATCCAATCCATCGCATTTCTTGGAGTGCAGTAACGTCCGATGAGTATTCCTTGAGGACTTTCACCAAGTCGATATCATCACCCTCTCCGTTGAGGGTGCGGACATTCCAGGTGCATATCCTCAAATCGTGGTCCTTAAAACGTTTGCGTGAGTCGTCGTCAGAGGGGGTCCGTATCCGAGGCATTGTAGTCGCAGTTTTCATTGGTGGAAATTTTTACGGTGGTGGGTACCAAACCCGACGCACTAACCCTATATATTATACCCTGTAGGGAAGGGCGGGTCCGCTCACGTTAGCCAGCAGCGTTGCGGATGCATTGCTCTGTTACCGGTGGTCACCACGAGGTGTGGAGTCGACTTGGGACGCAGTAAACCAGGATCACGCTGGGTTCGCCAAGTTGAACCGATCAGCAGCTTTACCCATTTTCTGTCCGATGCTGTGAAATATACAGGCCAGTTCTCGTTTCCGAATGAATGTGCCAAGAAACAATTATTGAGTTCTGTTGAAACTTTTTGTCAAGAAGATATTCTGATCAAGAAATATGGAATTTTGACACTGAAAGCCGAATAAGTCGAAATTTTATTTCTCATACATTATGTACACATGCTTATATGTAGTTATCAATTTATGTGTCACATATGTGGTCTAAGTATTGTGTTATAAATATATAAAAAAACAAGTTAGTTTGGGGGATCTAAAAAAAATCCATTAAATTGGGGTGGATATATTTTTTTTTTTTTTTTTGTAAACTCTGATACTTAATAAAAACGAGAAAGGCAAAGCTAACTTCGTCTGTACCGAAGTTTTAATACACTTGAAATAGCTTGTCTCAACGGTAAGCGACTTCGACCAAACTTCGCAGATCAGCTTAAAAACATTACATATTACCCATGACCGTGTTTAAGAGCAGTAATATTGAGAACAAACCAGTTTTTCTTACTAAAATCCATTTTCCGAACGAACATTTGTATGGCAGCTACAAGAAGTAGTCATCCGATCCGGGTCCCAAATTGACTAATTCGCGTAGAAACAGACAGACGGACAGACGGACGGACAAGCTTATTCGACTCAGCTCGTCGTGCTGATCAAGAATATATATACATTATGTGGTCGGAGATGATTCCTTCTATGCGTTGCAAACTTCTGGGAAAAATTATAATACACTTTTCAAGTGTAAAAAAATGTTAGTTGTAAAATAAATCGAGATTTTGGAAGTTTGCCAAGTGGCCGACACATATAATAAAATATTATTGGAATTGCATCGACTATTTTAATTTTTTTGCCTTGGGACTAAAATATTGGAAACATCTTTCCAACAGATAAGTCTAGTTTATCAGAAATGTTTGAATTTTCGATATTAATTAAATCAGCTGCACATTTTTCCTTCTCTTATAAAAGGAATTCTCTAATCTTTTCTTAGTAATCACATCTCCAACCAATTCCAATCGATTAAATACAAAAATGAGAAATGTCCTAAATATGTTTAAATTCTTGATTAAGATATTTTGCTTAAGAATCTCAGCTTCAACTATTTTGAAAACTTATTTACATAAGAATTATTCATTTTAATTTAATGCTCAAGCTCTAACTTATTTCGGTTGGAGCTCCCTGTTATGTTTGTTACCCACCTTCAGCTGCATCTTGACATCTAATTCAAGACTTTTGCAAACCATCAAAATTTCTAAGTTGCTTTCTCTTTTGTTGTCTTTGGCACTTTTGTTGTTTGGTTTTATCTAAGTTTTTTTTCACTTTTTGGTTTTTATCACTTGATTTGTGTTTTGTTTTTAAAAATTATCACTTCAGCTGACGTGAATGTTGTTGGTCTGGTCGTATGCTCAAGAAACACTTGTTTACCGATGTGGTAGGAGGTGGAGCGTAAATCGCACGCAACTTAGAAGGAATACTCAAGCCGAATTTTTCGCGAGATTTTATACCCTCGTAGTTTTATTTTTTGGCATCCGTAAAACGGTTTCGTTGTTTCCCGCGCGGCATTTAATAATAATAATAAGTGCTATTTTTTTCGAGACCAACTCGGCTCTGGGTCTGGGCCTGGGCTGGTGGCGACGACAGCACCGACGTCGACGCGACGCATTGCGGTGTCTGCCCCGTTTAGCACCTTTCCTCCAGCGCCCAATTAAAAACACATACAGACGCACTCTCACCCAGCTCTCCAGGTGTATTGGGCACCTTTGCGGTTGGACAGATTTACGCGTGTGTGGGTGAGTTATGATTTATTTCTATGCTCGTGCAACTGTATGAGAGCTCCGTTGGCTTCGTATTGGTTATCTTATCGCTGCGATGCGATAAGGTTGGCATCGGTGTGCCAGTGTGCACAGTCCTATGGCAAACAACAAGCGAACGTCGGCGACGACGAGCGTTGCCAGCGATAAGTATCTGTGAGATACAAATTGCGCATGCGTGTTCGGCCTGAAAATAAACAGAATCAAACCCCTGGCGGGGCACCCGTACCGATTCCCATTTCTATGCCGATTCTATGGCCAGCCCAAGCCGCTATTTGTCAATTGTGCAATTTAGCCTGGCGCATTTTCTAATTGCACCCATAAAACACCATTCCGGCAAACTAATAAACAGCCCCACGTTAGTCAAAATCAACATTAGCCAACTTCAACACTTGGCTTCGCCATGGGTCTGGGCCTGCGCCTGGAGACCCGTCCGTCATCGTCTCTAACGGTTTTATATGACCCTCGATGTATATGTATGTGGGCCGTGTTGACGGGGCTCACTGCTCCACTTCACAATCAGTTCTCAAGTGTTGTAACTAATGAAAATTGACAACAACTGTTGCTGTGCTTGAGCAGCACAACAAACACACACGTGGTCGAGGATCAGGTGCTGTAAATATTGCAAAGCTCAAAAGCCACAAGCAAGCTAACAATGTGTAGAGGAAACAAGTGGCGCTGACTAATCCGGAGTATGAAGATTTTTAGCAAGCTGAGATGATATCGTAAACTACAAAAATAGAAATTAAAACAAATATATTGTATAAATATCAAGTAAAAGAGCAAAAAGATAAATGAAAGGAAGGAGATAAAATGATTGCTCTGAATCGGAATAAATGTGGCATAAAGATGTTGAATTTGAGTAGGGTGATAACACCTGAGTTTGGCGTTTCTTTAATTAAATCGAATTTTTCTGTAGGCCAATCGAACACAAATATATTGAAGACCCTTACACGTTATATACTACTTCGGTCAAATTGAAAGGTGCATTTTTGTATAATTTCAAAATCTTTATTTAGTTATCAAAATCTATTTCATCCCCTTCAAAGAATTTCCCCTCCGCTGCAATACAATTCCTCTTCTTCTTTATGGGCCACCACAACCGTTTGACGGTCTGGGCCTCTGCGATTAATGCTCTCCAGTCGCTTCTGTTCCGTGCGAGCTGGCACCAGTTGGTCACACCAAGCTTGGCTATGTCTGCCCGCAACTGGTCGTCCCATCTTAGTCGAGGTCTCCCCTGCTTGCCTCTTCCTCCATAGTCAGCCGCCTTCGATTAATACGCTTTTTTTACTGGAGCTTCTTTGACCATCCTGGTGACATGTTCTAACCAGCGCAGCCGCTGTTGCTTTATGGGTTTGACCAGACAGGTGTCATACCCATAGAGCTCATACAGTTCGTCATTTTTTCGAATGCGGAAATTATCGCCAACTTTTAAAGGTCCATAACTCCTCCGAAGAATCTTTCGTTCAAACACGCCAATCGCCGCTTCATCCGCTGCTGTCATTGTCCATGCTCTGCGCCGTATTGCAGGACTGGGATGATTAGCGACTTGTATAGGGCTAATTTTGTTCTTCGCTTGAGGTCTCTGCTCTTGAGCTCCCTACTTAGCCCGTAGTAGCATCGGTTTGCAAGAGTGATCCTTCGTCGGATTTCCAGACTGATGTTGTTGTCGCTGGTTATCGTCGTTCCGAAGTAAACAAAATCCTCTACAACTTTAAAGTTGTATTCTCCCATTGTAACAGATTGTCCAAGACGCAAGGACTTTTTGTCCGCGGATACAAGGTATTTCGCCTTGTCCTCATTTACCGCTAAACCCATCAGTTCTGACTGCCTCTCAATCTCTGAAAACGCCCAGCTTACCGCCCGTTCATTTTTGCCGATGATGTCGATATTATCGGCATATGCGAGTAGCATTAGATCTTTATAAATAAAGGCGCCCGTTCTGTTGGCATGTGGGCACCGGCGCAGTATATATTCGATCAGTAGATTGAAGAAGTCACACGATAAGGTATCGCCCTGCCTAAAACCTCTTTTGGTATCAAATGGTTCGGAGAGGTTCTTTCCTATTTTGACGGAGCTTTGTGTACTTCTCAACGTCATCATGCAAAGACGAACGTACTTTGCTGGTATACCAAGGGTAGACAAGGCTTCAAAAAACCTTGACCTTATCGGCATGTCGACATCATCGGAAAAATGAACGGGCGGTAAGCAGGGCGTTTTCAGAGATTGAGAGGCAGTCTGAACTAATGAGTTTAGCGGTTAATGAGGACAAGACGAAATACCTTGTATCCGCGGACAAAAAGTCCTTGCGTCTTGGACAATCTGTTACAATGGGAGAATACAACTTTAAAGTTGTAGAGGATTTTGTCTACCTCGAAACGACGATAACCAGCGACAACAACATCAGTCTGGAAAGCCGACGAAGGATCACTCTTGCAAACCGATGCTACTACGGGCTAAGTAGGAAGCTCAAGAGCAGAGACCTTAAGCGAAGAACAAAATTAGCCCTATACAAGTCGCTAATCATCCCAGTCCTGCAATACGGCGCAGAGCATGGACAATGACAGCAGCGGATGAAGCGGCGATTGGCGTGTTTGAACGAAAGATTCTTCGGAGGAGTTATGGACCTTTAAAAGTTGGCGATGATTTCCGCATTCGGAAAAATGACGAACTGTATGAGCTCTATGGGGACACCTGTCTGGTCAAGCTCATAAAGCAACAGCGGCTGCGCTGGTTAGGACATGTCACCAGGATGGACGAAGAAGCTCCAGTAAGGAAAGCTTATTATTCGAAGGCGGCTGACTACGGAGAAGAAGGCAAGCAGGGGAGACCTCGACTAAGGTGGGACGACCACTTGCGGGCAGACATAGCCAAGCTTGGTGTGACCAACTGGTCCCAGCTCGCACGGAGCAGAAGCGACTGGCGGACATCGATTGCAGCGGCCGAGACCGTCGAAGAGAAGAAGAAAGCCACACTGATAAGGTCCAATCAGTGTGTTAATAAGCGGCTTTAGACGTTCACAAATAATACGCGACAGAACCTTATATGCAATGGGAAGGAGACTGATCCCGCGGTAGTTGGCGCAAACAGCAGGGTATCCTTTTTTAATGATAAATGAATGAGAAGCTCAGATGAGACAGTTGCAGAACCATTGGTTTACATTGTGACGTCTTGTTTAAGGCCTATACTCAGATGAGATACAAATAAGATGCCCTTTCAAACGTATTCAGATTTCAAAGCTGAACAAAATTGTTTCTATTCGTGTGAAATATCGTACCAAACTAAAAATTGATCTCATCTGAGTATAGGCCCTTACCTTAAATGAAGAAGACAGAGAAAAGCGCCAACACACTGCAATTACGTCACACTGTATTTTGATAGATGCCACTCAGCTGAGTGCTCAGGCCAATTAGAACCGTTTCCATTTCTTCTGTCTGCTCATCTGAGTAACTTAATGTCTACTCAGCATCCTTTTTGCACGGTCTCACGGCAAATCAGAAGAAAACTCAGGTGAGTGATCAGGTCGTGTAAATAGAGCTTTAGCGAGTTACAGAAAGAAAAAAATTATCGATTTGAGAAGCCCAGGAATTTTAAATTAAAAATTCACATTTTATTTTTATTACAGTACCAAATATAGTTTCTTCAGAATCCAGGCTGCAAAACGCTCCGGAACTAAACCGCTTAGCAGCACCGGTTCGATTATGGTTTTTTGGGTTGGCCGAACCAGACCATGAACCGACCCCCTTATATTTTTGCCCCTTTCGAGCCTGAACCTAAGCCCGAACCAGACCACTAGTTGTCGTAACGACACACACAGGGAAAAATAGAAAATACTTGTAAACAGACTGCTTGCATTCAACAAGCTCTCCAATCCTATAACATTTCTTTTGGCCAGATTTACACTATCATTTATTTTACTGCAGATAATGGAGCGATTATTGTTCGAGCAGAACTCTCAATGACACTTGCAATGCATAAAAGGAATACAAATATGAAGAATGTAATATTGATGAAGGTTGCACATGTAAACCAAAAGCATTTCTTGATTTGGACGAGGACCCAGTTACCTCAATAGATTTCCTGGAGGACAAATTGTAATTACAGTGGATGGAAAGTAGTTCAAGATATATGTAATTTGCTGCAGCCAATTTATAAAACTCTTTTGTGTACCATTACTTCACAATTTTTCAACTTTTTATTATTTCCAAGTGATTTTTATTACGCTTGCTTTTTATATATTTATATTTATTTAGCTCTTAGAAGATATAATGCTAATTAACTTAGGGGGTTTTCTCCATGTCGAGGCTGTTTAATGGTCCTTTTAAATCTTATTTGAAAACGCAAAGAGTTTTTCCAATTCTGATTATTTTACGATGTTACAAACAGATTAAAGTAAACAAACATAGATGTATTTCTCCGGCTCGAGGCAGTTGATAGAAAAACGATTTATGTTTTTTTTCTCCGATTTATTTCGGTTGCTCTTCGGCCTCCGTCTGTTGAAGACCCACGTCACACGGTGCAGACGTGTAAAATTTTTTGGCCCTGAAAACGGAGGCCGAAGAGCAACCGAAATATATCGGAGAAAAAGAAACATAAATCGTTTTTCATCAACCGACCCGAGCCGGAGACAATACATCTACAATTAGAAAGGTCGCCAAATCACAATTGTGTAAACAAACATATTTTTACTGATGCGAGTGCTATTCCAAAAGCTATCGGCCGTCAAAGTGGGTGTCCAAAAAAACAAATTATTGACAAAAAATTTTGTGATTTTTTTTCACAAAATGGCGGCCATTAAAAAATGAAAAATTGATTTTTGCCCTTTTTTTGTAGTTTAGTGTAAAAAAATAGTAACCTTTTTTTTAAATTATATTTTAAATTCGAATTGAGGCTCAGACCAGAATGGTGACAATTCTGCGTCGATTTCAGTTCTAATCATCAAAATCGGTTCAGTGTAACTGGAGAAATCATGGCCGCCAGTTCGAAAAATGTGGTTTCGAGATAAACGCGTTTAAAGTTTGAAATTCCTTTTATGGGAAAAAAAACAAAAATCAAAAAACCCAGTTTTAGAATGGTGACAATATTGCGTCGATTGCATATTATTTCATAAAAATCGGTTTAGTAGAAATGAAGAAAAGTGGCTTGGCAGTCCGAAAAGTTAGAAATGTAACCAAAAAAATTACAGTATAATACTTACAGATATTAATCGGCGATGCCAGCTGCATACAGCGGACCTTCCTCATCTGAGCGGTTTAGTCAGTCTGAGCCTTTTTTAGTATAGTCGATAAATAACACTAGTTTACAGCCAAAAAGACCCATTTCTACTGAAACTCTATTTTAGTGTAGTTTGGAATGCTGATCTCAAAAATCGATTTCAAAAATTTTTCCATGGCTCCGTTTTTGAGATATGATTTTTTTATTTTTCTGGTAGGTTCTCTTACATTCAAAGCCATATCTCACTTTGTAATTGTTAGATAGAGTCATACAAGATACGAATCGAAAGCTTTATAAGCTGTCAATAATCTCGTAGAACATTGTTTTCAAATCGGTTGAGTAGTTTGAATTCAACGATCAAGAATATTTCAAAAAATTGATTTTTTGCTTAAAAATTCAAGATTTAAACGCATAGGAAAAATATAAATAAATCCAAATAAATTATTTTTATTTTTTCTACTTAAGAGTCGCACTTCTACGAAGAAAACCAGATATCGATTATCAAGATCTATGAACAAACACAGGGGCTGTGAGCAATTTAGTGCAAAAAAATGTGGTATTTTCGTGATTATTTAAAAATAAATTTTCGTTTGCTTCGACTTTTGTTCCGTTCTTGATTATTATTTTTGTTCTGACTTTTCGCTCACTTCATAAATTGACCAAAAGATGAAGAAAAACAGAAAAAATTTTTTTGGTGAACTCACTAAATACTCAAATTTGACTGTTAGTTTCTCTGCTCAATTTGATATATCTACGGTACGTGAGACATGATTTTCCTCACCAATACCTTGTTGTGTTCGTTAAAGTGGGATTCTTAAGTAGAAATAATAAAAATATTTTTTTTGATTTTCTTATATTTTTCCTATGCGTTTAAATCTTGAATTTTCAAGCAAAAAATCCATTTTTTGAAATATTCTTGATCGTTGAATTCAAACTACTAAGCCGATTTGAAAACAATGTTCTACGCGATTATTGCCAGCTTATAAAGCTTTCGATTCGTATCTTGTATGACTCTATCTAACAATTACAAAGTGAGATATGGCTTTGAATGTAAGAGAACCTACCAGAAAAATAAAAAAATTCATATCTCAAAAACGGAGCCATGGAAAAATTTTTGAAATCGATTTTTAAGATCACCGTTCCAAGCTATACTAAAAAAATATTTCAGTGGAAATGGGTCATTTATTTTTTTTATTTTTTAAACTAGTGTAATCGATATCGATCTGAGGCGACAACATGTAACCATTAAAATTAAAAAACGAGCCGTTATTTCACAGCTTTGTGAACTCGAAATTTATTTTCACAAAAATTTCTTGTTTTAGCGAAGACATTGTTCGACCAAAAAGGCTATATATTCTAAAGTATTTCAAATTTCGAAAATCCTTTAGGGGCGATAGAGTGCAAAAAAAAAAATCGAAAAAAAAAATTCTGCACATGGAGTACCCCTTAAAGTCAGGAGTTCTCAAAAGTTGTAAACGTCACCTAATGAATTTAATAATTAAAATCACATTATTATTATAATAAAGAATATTGTTTTAAAAACAAGTAAGAGTGTGGCGGTCTAGTGCCACGACTGCAAAATACCCTGTACCAAGTAATATGGTTCCTATCAACTTTTTCATAATTTTGAATTAAACTTTTTTGATGGGCCAGCCTTTTATTTAAAAATTAATTTGCCTATCATCGGTGTTTTAGCTAGAATTTTTGTATGGTTTACCTACACTACCTACCTAACTTAAAATATACAGTTTTTCGCGGTTAAAAGAAGAAGATGGGGAAATTTTCAATACATATACAAATACATACATGCAAAAATTTGTGGATACACCTCTTATTGTCAGTGAGATAAACGCGTTCATACAGAGAGAGAGAGAAAGACAGCATTTCGTCAAAAGATAGAGGAAGGGGAATTTTCCAAATCTGAAAAAAACTCGATCTGGGTCCGGTATAAACCTACATATATGCAAAAATTTGTGTCTCTAGCTCTTAGTGCAACGCTCTTACTTGTTTCTTTCTCTAGCTGTAATAGAAGTAGAAGTTCTTTTTTCATAGAACATGAAGTTCCTGACTACCTCTGGACTACCTCCTGACTACCTCTGAATTCCCTGACATGTGGAAAGTAGCTAAAATCGTGCCAATACCAAAATCAAATAGTGACTTTCGACCAATATCCATATTGCCTTTTCTCTCCAAAGCATTTGAGCAGATTGTCTCATCCCAAATGAATAGATTTTTGGAAACCAATTCCCTATTAAATTTTAAACAGTCAGGATTTCGAAAATTCAGGAGTTGCACCACGGCAATTATAAAAATAGTAGAGGACATACGGAAAAACTTAGACAACAGTTATGTTACTTTCTTGACCCTTCTTGACTACAGCAAAGCATTTGACACGGTGACTCACGATATTCTTTTAACTAAACTGGCTAAGTGTTATAATTTTTCTGGCACCGCAATTAAACTATTGCATTCCTATTTAAGCGGTAGAAGGCAGACTGTCATGGCACAATCAAAATCGTCAGATCTTTTGACTATTAAGCGTGGTGTTCCACAAGGATCAGTTTTGGGACCACTTTTGTTCACTATATATGTTAATGATCTTCCCAGCGTGTTATCTTCGTGCGAAGTTCACATGTACGCGGACGATGTTCAAATGTATATAAGTCGTCCTCTGAGTCAAATCAGTGATTGTATTAACTGTTGTAATCGTGACCTGTCTTATGTTAGTGATTGGGCAAAGAAAAATGGTCTTGGGCTTAACCCTGTAAAAATCAAAGTGTCTTGTGATATATTAAAACTATATCAGCACTGACAATTTAGATAAATTAAAATTAGAGAATATAGATATAAAGTATGAAGAAAGGGCTGAAAATTTGGGATTCACCTTTAACAAGACGCTTTCGTGGAGTGATCATGTCAACAAATCGGTGGGGAAAACATATGGAATTTTACGGCAGCTAGCGATAACACAGGGAGATTTAAGAAGTGATACAAAAATGCTTGTGGCAAAAGCCTTCGTGACACCGGTTTTGTTTTACGGTATAGAAGCATTTGGCAGCTGTGATGCAGCTAGTCTGCGTAAATTATCTGTAGCATTTAACTGTATAGCCAGATATGTCTTTGACCTTAAGAAAACAGACCACGTAACCGCCTTTGCAAATAAAATTTTTGAACTTGACTTAAATTCTTGGATTAGCTTTAGAATGTTAATACTTCTCCACAAAATAATAAACACAAAGGAACCGGCGTATTTATATGACATTCTAAGTTTTACATGCTCAACCAGAACTAATAACATTGTTTGCATCCGATCCAAACTCTCAAGCTCCGAAAAACATTTTTATGTGCACGCCGTTCGTAAATGGAATCAATTACCCCACAGTCTCAAGAATATCAGAAGCACAACGCAATTTCGTTAAAGACTAAAGGCACACCTAAAAGCAAACTAAATTTGACATTTGAAATTTGTGATAGAATGACAGAAATGATAGAAACATAGAACGAAAATAAAAAATAGAATTATATAAATTTATAAAATATTCTCATTAGTTATTAAGAAATAATACATGTATCAATGATTTTAGTATATAATTTTAATATGTTTACTTATATCTAAGTTTACTAGAAACAGTTTTAAGGACATTGCCAGTTCTGACTAACTGCATAACAATAAGTATTATACTTGTAGCGTTAGGATGTTTTGATAAATAAATACAAATACAAATTAAATACACTCAAACAAAAAATCAGTCCATACGGGAACAAATCAATCCCAAGCGGTAATGAAAATAACGTAATCCCGGATACGCTTAAGCCGATCAGAAAAAGGATTGAGTTGATACACCTCTTTTGATCCCAAGAAAGATTACAATTATACCGGGGTAATCCTTCAAGAGATTGAATTAGCAAAAAATTTTAGAAAAAAATTATTTGAGTCGCACCCAAAGCTGTTTTTTTTTTAGAGTAAAAAATACTTCTTCCTCTCCTCCGCCTGGCCACATGCCATAGGACATCCTTATCAACTTCAAACTTGGTTTATTTAGGACTTCTGAAAAGAAAAAACAAATAAATATACAAATTGTTTTGCTCAACTGGGATTCGAACCCACGACCATGCACGCACTCTAAACCACAGACCAACCGGTTTTGTTTTTAAATCCACCCCGCCCCACCCAACCCTTCGGTTTTTTGGCTTTGTACCATGCTCCCCCCCATCACCACCACCACCGCCACCTCCTCACACCAACCCACTTTTTTCTAAGCTATATATATACAATTAATTTAGAATTAAGCGCATTAACATTTTTTATACATGAAAAGTGTATTATAATTTTGCCCAGAAGTTTGCAACGCATAAGGGGAATCATCTCCGACCACATAAAGTTATATATTCTTGATCAGCATGACGAGCTGAGTCGATTAAGCTTTGTCCGTCCGTCTGTCCGTCTGTCCGTCCGTCCGTCTGTCTGTTTCTACGCAAACTAGTCCCTCAGTTTTGATGCTATCGAGCTGAAACTTTGCACAGAGTCTTCTTTTTACTGCACGCTGCTAATATGTCGGAACCGACCGGATCGGATGACTACTTCTTGTAGCTGAAACTTTGCACAGAGTCTTCTTTTTACTGCACGCTGCTAATATGTCGGAACCGACCGGATCGGATGACTACTTCTTGTAGCTGCCATACAAATGTTCGGTCGGAAAATGGGTTTAAGCAAGAAAAACTATTTTGTTCTCAAAATTACAGCTCACAAACACGGTCATGGGTAATATGTAATGTTTTTAAGCTGATCTGCGAAGTTTGGTCCAAGCCGCTAACCGTTGAGACAAGCTATTTCAGTGTATTTTTTAAATTTTTTTAATTTTCTTTTTTTTTTTTTTTTTTTTTTTTTTTTTAATTTTTTAAAATTTTTTTTTATTATTATTTTTTTTTTTTTTTTTTTTTTTTTTTTTGTAGAAATCATACGTAAGAATTTGTGTGGCGTATTTGGAGCTTAAGTACTCACATTTGCCACTCAATAAGAAGCAATAGTCGTGGTCGAGTGGATAAGACATTAGAAAATGTCATGGACGGGATCCAATCCCCGTAGGAACATACTTTTGTTTTCATTAAATGGTTCTTTTTTTAATGTTTTTTTTTTTATTTGATTTGCTCAAAACATTGCCTTTATTTTATACAACCCTTTAATTGATTTCTACATGGTGTAACGCATGTCAAGACAAAACCAAAACTTGCTCAATACTACATCAGTGAAATATATCTACTATCTTCAGGAATTGCGAATGGACATTAGTGTGTGTAAAGTTTACACTGTAAACAAATGCCATCACATAGACGGCTTCGTCGTTAAACCCGAACGGCATAGCGTAATGCAATTTAGCAAACATTTTTAGAAAGAGCGAAGGATTTAAAAACGAGAAAGGCAAAGCTAAATTCGTCTGTACCGAAGTTTTCATACACTTGAAATAGCTTGTCACAACGGTTAGCGACTTCGACAAAACTTCGCGAATCAGCTTAAAAACATGACATATTACCCATGACCGTGTTTGAGAGCGATAATATTGAGAACAAACCAGTTTTTCTCACAAAAACCCATTTTTCGTACGAACATTTGTATGGCAGCTACAAGAAGTAGTCATCCGATCCGGTCGGTTCCGACATATTAGCAGCGTGCAGTAAAAGACTCTGTGCAAAGTTTCAGCTCGATAGCTCAAAACTGAGGGACTAGTTCGCGTAGAAACAGAACAGACAGACGGACGGACAGACGGACGGAGCTCAATCGACTCAGCTTGTCATGCTGATCAAGTATATATACTTTATGTGGTCGGAGATGATTCCTCTCTATGCGTTGCAAACTTCTGGGCAATTTTATAATACACTTTTCAAGTGTATAAAAATTTCTTAAAATTAGTGTTTTTTTCTTAATTTTCGGGCAAAGTACCCTAAATTTGTACCAAATATATTCAAAATCAAAGGCGAAATTACCCTAAAAATTAGAACGTTATAAAGCCAATTACCTTAAAATTTAGAAAAAAAAAACACAGTTTCTATAAAAAAATACAGTTTTCTAAATTTTTAGAATGTTTTTTTCTAAAAAATTCATTTTTAGGGCAACGTTTCTAAAATTCAGACAAATTTTTCTTAAAGATAGAAAATTTTTCTAAATTTTAGGGCGATTTCGATTTTAGGGTGATTTTCTTAAATATAGAAAAATAATTTTTTTGAGTGTATAAGCCTTAAATCTTATTTAAACAATTTACATATTTAAGAAACAAAAACTAGAGCTACCGGAATACTCCTTTCGAGATAATAAATCTTTCACTCCTCAGGATGGAGTCCCGAGCTTCACTAATTAATTAAACAATAACCACACTCAAAAAAATATATTTTCTAGATTTTAGAAATTGCCATAAAATTTTTTTTTTTGGAAAAATTACGTTTATAGCATTTTCTTAAATTTAGAAAGCATAACCGAAAAAAAATTTTCAAATTAATTTCCTAATTTACTGTTTTCTTAAACTTAGATATTTTTCTAGATATTTTCCCAAATCTTTCTTAAATTTGGGCAGATTTGCCCTTGAATTAAGAAAACAAAGCTAGCACGATTCTAAAATAGGGAAATATTAAATAGTAAAACCCTTTTAAGAAAAACGGGTTTCTTAAATTTGAAAAATTGGTTTAATTCACCCTATTTGAGTTAATCTGATTCCCTTTTAAATATAAGAGTAAGAACAGGAGCAAAAAAAAAAACGCCTTCTTCCTCTTTTTTTAGCGCCGTCTTTGTTATTTCTTACACACACTTGTCCATTCCATCTGTGTATATTTCCTGTGTGTATTGGAGTTTTGTTTTCTTCTGCGTTACCCTTAGTCATTTTATAAAATAAAAACACCTCATAAAAAAACTTAAACTGAGAAAGAATGTTCCTCGGTTAGATCCCATCCTGACTTTCTATGTATATCCCTCGCCCGCTTTTGCTTCTTTTGTGGCATGTGTATTAGCTCAATCCATCATTATAGTACGTAACGCTTAACAAAATTTAAAAAAACTAAAAACGAAATAAAAAAAAATAAAAGCGTTCCTTGCCCTGTTTCTTGGTTTCCTTTCTCAAAGCGGTGGGCTGCGTCCGTCCGTGTTCATATTTTCCGGTTCTCGTAAGTAATAAAAAATTTGTGCGCTTTTTCTATTTTTATATATAGCTTAGAATGTTTTATTTTATTTTATATGGAGGGTACAACAAAAAACCAGTTTGGGCGGTGTTTAAACACAACACACCCGTTTTTGTCTTCTACCCCCTCCCTATTTCTTACTTCATCTCCACCTCCCACCGCCCGAGGTTGTAGGCATCCTGCAGGATTTTTGCTCTGTATTTGTTAGCATCTAGTAGGTCGGGTATGTTCCTCCGATTTTGCCAACACACTCTTAAGCTGCCCGTTTACGATTGCTATAAGCTCTGCCAATGTGACATAAGCCCTGCCCCATGAGCCCTCAGTTCGTTCAAGATTGGTCAGACTGCTATGAAGTGAGTCACATCTTCGAGTGCGCGCATGTTGCAAAGACTGCACAGCTCATTATCAACGCGTCTATGAATGAATGTGAATAAAGTGAAGCCCCAATACCTCTGTTCTTGCTCCGCAAATATAGGAAATGGTTAAAATGTTATAGTCTTCCCTTAAGTCGTTAGTCGTCCGAGCGCATAACCTAGAAGCTTGTACATTTCTCGAGAGGTGCTTTCGCAGGATCTCTTAACATTTACCTCACGCGTTCTTTCGTATATTGAAGCAAGTAGTGTATGATAGAGGAAACGAAAATGCATAACATAAATTTTAATATTAACTAGACATTGACAGAAAAGACCACAAAATATTAATGCCATTTTATTGATTTATCTGCTAGCTATTAAACACAACTCAAAGGTAAATGAAAAATGAATCGAGCAGTACTCTAACTTAACTTGCTGCTGTATATTGTTGCACTTACTTACAACTTTTCTTTTATATGTTTTTGTTGTTGTTTGTTGCATGTGCCGCCCACTGCTCCAACTGAGTGCACAATCGCATGCATGTACATATTTACAAGGCAATATATCGCTACTGGCGATAATTTTAATTGTTTCAACTCATGGCGCGCATAAATCAAATCTGTGTGCGTGTGTCAGTCCGAAACAGAAACAAAAGTATCTAATAGTTTGCCTGCTTCAAGTAGCCATTGGCAAGGCATTTGCGAGATATGTGTGGCTGGAGCTTGTCACAAAATATCATCGCGGTGATTAATAACTCCACCAAAGCTGACAGCGGCGCATGCGCAGGCGCAACCAACTCCGACAGCTTGGACGTTTTTTACAAATGGCGCGACATGAATTCAACATTACAGAGCCTTGACGTTCAGATTAACCCCCCCGGAGGATCTGCGGCAACTGTGAGTCACGGCGTCTCCACGAAAGTCGTGCAATTAATACCCTAATTGATGACACCAACTTCGACTAGCTTAAAGTATTTGGGTATTTGCTGCACGAATTTATGGTCCTAAGACACAAGACTTAGTGGCGGCGTCGGTGCAGGCCAAAAAGTAGAGAAGGAATTTATGGCACAGTCCATATCGTTCCTAGAATCACACACACACACCCTTAAGAGTGTGTGGGTACCCTTCAACTTGTCCGTATCCGTGTTTCAAGTTTCAAGTGCCCAAGCGCCGTGAAATGAAAACAAAATCCCAAGTTATCAGCACTTCTCCACCCGTTGACAATATCGGGGCGATCAGTTGAAGAAAATGACTTTACGAAATTTAATTTATAAATTGTATTTATACAACAATTGCTGGCACCATTTTTGTCACTTGCTGTTCGATTTTCAGTTTCTGCCTTTTGGCGGTCGCTCGGATTGCGGCTGATAAAGAAAAGTACAAAATGAGAACTCTTTGAGAATTATACGCTGAAGAGCCAACAAGGGCGCGCCATAGATTTTAATTATAACATTGGTTTGGTGTGGTTTCTTTTTCATTTTTTAGGGGTTGGCTAACCAACAAACCAATCCTCGATGGCGCTGGCGTGGCTCAATCAAATAAAATGGAAATTTTGTAATGGCTTCTGGTAAAAGGGAATTGAGTTCAAGTAAATTCTATTAACCCGCTGTACTCTTTGGCCATAAATCATCCAATGCACGCAACGAAAGCCAAGTCAGACGAGCGACATGTGGACATGAGTTATGAAAATGGAACTGTGTGCCCACTTCCCCCCTAACCGTGGAGGCGAAGTTGGGAAGCAAGCTTTCTTTGTTTACACACTGAAGAGTTTTGTCATTGAGTAACGGCTCTCGTTTATTTATGGGTTGGGCTTGTTTTTTGTTTTTAGCTAAGTGATGCGGAACTGCAGAAATTATTAAACAAAGTACCTTGTAAGGAAGTCTGATGAGGGACTGTGGCAGAAGCACAAGTGTGATTTACCTATTTTGCAGGAAAACAATTATAAACTTTTAATCGATATGTGATATATATATACGGCAGAGTTCTAGATCGATCGGGATAGAGTTTATTCCGTTTTGTACTTAAAATTTCAAGTATGTTTTGTTCTTCGAGGTACTGAAATTAAGTACGAAACATTCAAGAATAGAAACACGACTATTAAAATTATTCAAATGAGAACAAACGTTCTTGAATCAAAAACATTTCGTACTTTCAGTTAGCCCAAAAATTTAATAGTATAAAATTTAAAATCAGGGACCGAAACATAATGCTATTTCCTTGTATTTTAAAAAAATGTTATTTTGTGTTTTTATTTTCGCTCAAAAATAAATACCGGGACTGAAATAAGCAATAAATAAAAAACTCTTCCTCTGGCGATTGCTCCTACACCGTTCAAGTTCCTCCCCCAGTCATTTCTTTTAAAAACAATTTTCTGCAACTATTCTAATTTTTTTTTAACTTTCAGAGTTTTGGTGACTCATTAAGACTCAGATCTTCGACCGCTCCTTGTTGGAGATACTCTTTATTATTGGTAAAATTTTCCTTGTTTTTTTTTTTTTTGTTCAGTTGTAGTTGTCTATCTCTCGTAGCCGGTAATTACTTTTGTTATTAGACCGCTTAAATTTTTCTTCCTTCCTAAAATTTTTTTTTATTTTACTTCTTCTCTTTTATACACTTTACTCTTACAATGGGAATTGATTTGTTTTAACGTTGACAACCTTCGCCAACCCTTACTCGCTAGCTCGACGAAAAGTGGAGGGCGTTTTCTCTCCCAACCTGATTTACTTATCGTTCCCACTCCTCACTTATTTTTACTCGCATGAACCGCCCTTAAACATGCTCACATACCAATGCTAAATTTACGTGTCGCTCACTCTGAGATCCCGGCTCAGTATACACCTTGGGCCTGGTCATCGTAACTAAGAAATGAGTCTGCGGCAAATGGCCAGAATTGTTACCACTATCGAGCTCCTTTCGAACGTAGGGTACCTATAGCACTACAACTACACAACTGAAACACATCGTCTCGCTACAAATCGGTGAAAAACCTCTCGTGCGTAGCAAGCTTACGTGCACATTCGCAAAACGTACTAACACACCGTCCATCACAACACTTCTGGTGGGGACCCCCGGTCACTCTAGCACACGCACACGCTGGCTCACTACATGTCCCTCCTACTCATCCCCGGGACTCGGGCTAGAATCCCAGCTCTGCTCAAATTTTTCTGTCCCCAAGGTTCTACGGGGACCCCCCTCAATTCTAAAAGGGTTACAAAAAATGGCATCGCATGGCCCATACCTATGGGACCTTGCCCTCAACTCCTTGTATTATTTTTTTTGTGTCTTTTTGTTGCGAATGTTTTTGCCAATATTACTTTTGTGGGCGGTATCTGAAAACAAGCAAAAATTGGAAAACTGGTCTTATTCGCTACCTCGTCGACATCTATGAACCCGGTCATCGCCCTGCCACATTGTCCACCAATATCGCTCCTAGTTTTTATATAAAATTTTGGCTAAGGTTCCTTCCTTTCTAAGAATATATGGTTACTAGCAAATAACCCGACGCGCTTCGCTGCGCTTTCAACAGTATAGAAACAAGCAATATTAGATATAATAATACACCCCAGAACCCAGAAATCGAACTTTGCTGATGGGTTTTTCCTTCAACTCCCACCCCCATCCCTCCCACCCACTCTTCACCCAATTCCACCAGTTCCCACGCCCACATCCCTCCCACATCCCTCCCTCTTCCCGCCTACATCCCACCCACATCCCTCCCACTTCCCGCCCACATCCCATCCGCATCCCTCCCCAACCGGCCCACATCCCCCCCACCCCACATCCCTCCCACTTCCCGCCCACATCCCGTCCACATCCCTCCCAATTTCCGCCCACATCCTATCCACTTACCGCCCACATCCCTCCCACTTTCCGCCCACATCCCATCCACATCCTATCCACTTCCCTCCAAGAGTCCACCCACATCCCACCCACTTTACACCCAATTTCCCCCAGTTCCCACTCATTTCCCACCCACTTTCCGCCCACAACCCGCCCACATACCACCAACATCCCACCCACATCCCACCCACATCCCTCCCACTTCCCGCCCACATCCCGCCCACATTCCTTCCACATCCCACCCACATCCCTCCCGCATCCCTCCCACATGCCTCCCACCTACATCCCTTCCACATCCCACCCACATCCCTTTCACATCCCATCCACATCCCTCCCACTTCCCGCCCACATCCCGCCCACATCCCTTCCACATCCCACCCAAATCCCTCCCACCCACATCCCTTCCACATCCCTCCCACATCCCTCCCACTTCCCGCCCACATCCCACCCACATCCCTCCCACTTCCCGCCCCCATCCCATACTCTTCCCACCTACATTCCACCCATATCCTTTCCACTTCCCGCCCACATCCCACCCACTTCCCGCCCACATCCCGCCCACATCCCAACCACATCCCATCCATATCCCTCCCACATCCCACCCACATCCCGGCGTTATTTCCAACATCGGAAAATGAAAACACTAATGAATTTTCATTTTTACCTTACAAATAGAGTTTCAAGTCAATCGGATGAAAAATAATTCTTTTGCATGTAGAATTTTCCGGGCATTTTCACGCCTGGGGTCGGATTTTCCGACATTGAAAAATCCCATTTTAAATTATTTCGTATTCTGTCCTTTTAAACCGAGTTTTCAAGCCAATCGGATGATAAATAGTTTTTATCATGCAGAATTTTCCCCAATTTTCCGACCGATAGGTCGATTTTCCAACTTCGGAAAATCACATTTCAAACTATTTCGTATTCTATCCTAACGAACCGAATTTCAAGCCAATCGGATGAAAAATAGTTGTTCGCATGCACAATTTTCAAGCCATTTTCCTCGTGGGCGGATTTTTCCGAAATCGGGAAAACACGTGTCGAATATTTGGCGTACTATGCTTGCGAACCAAGTTTCAAGTCAATCGGATGAAAATCAAATGTTTACCATACAAACTTTTCCGGCGCTTTTCCGACTTTTTCGGGTGGGATTTTCCGGAAAATTAGAACACACTTATTGTTGATTTTTCATATACATCTTGGAAAATGAGTTGAAATCTGATCGGATAATAAACAAAAAAGTTTCATACAACAGTTTTCCGTGAATTTTCCGACTTTGGTGATAGATTTTCAAAAATTTGAAAGTCTCTTTTTTATGTCTTAGTATGTGTAATTTTGAAAATGAGTTTGGCGCTAATCACTGGCAATTAAAGTTTCGCTTATACAACCTTGACCACCCACTTTCCACCCAGAGGAGGTGAATTTTCCGGAAGATTGGTATGCAGTTGTTGTTGAATTTTTATAAAGATCTTTGAAAATAAGTTTGAACTTGATCGGATAAAGAACAAAAAAGTTTCATACAACACTTTTCCGCGAATTTTCCACATTTCCCGACAGAATTTTCCAAAATCCGTCCTTAGTACTCACTTTCAGCATAAGATAAAACTACTGTGAAAATCTCATCTTTCTATCTTTTATGGTTTAGGCTGTGCGACGGTCACCAGTCAGTCAGTCAGTCAGTCAGTCAGTCAGTCAGTCAGTCAGTCAGTCAGGTTGAACTCTTTTTATATATGATTTTGTTTCAGTTTCTTCATAAATGGTCGTAATAGCATCTTGGTGATATTTTTGAGCGAAAAAATAAAAATCACAAAATAATCATTTTTTAAGTAAAATTTTTCGCTCGAAAATAATCATTAAAACCCGAGTTGTTTAGTAACACTCAAAAAATAATCATTTTACTGAGTAATTAGTGCAAAAATCGTGGGACAAAAATCATTGTAGTTATGCATTTTAGACGCAAATACCAAATTGGTATAATTCTTTTATTTGTACGACTACTCTAAGTATATGATTTTTATTTTTAAAAATTTGATAATCTTTACGGTCCCTGATTAAAATAGTTCGAAATTTACTTAAAATATCCCGAAACAGTCTTAAAACAAGTATTTCGGGATTGAAAATATCGTACTTGAAATAAGGATTTTGTACTTGAATCAAGTATTTTTGTACTCACCGTACGTTTGACACCCTTCGTACTTGATTCAAGTACAAAGTTCTTGTTTTTTTTCTGAGTTTACTTTAGAAAATAGCTTTTACACATCCGGACATCTTCACCAGCTGTGCTGGTGAAACACACAAACAAATAAATTTAAAAAAAAAGTCCTGTGTATTAAAAACGGTAGATTCCAAACTATGATACGCATTTGAAGCCGCATGAAAGTATATTCAGTCGAAGAAGTAACTCAACAATGTCCAGCGATCATTTAGGAGGTCCAACAGTTTTTGTTCGTATACAATGAGGGTATACTTGCTTTTTAGTAAATACACACGGTTATTTTGTTTGTTTAATAGGAAACTAATTCCTTACGAAATAGGTTTTTATTATAAACATTATGGCGAGTCGTCCATTTATAAAGGGTGATTTTTGAAGAGCTATAGGAAAGTTTTTCTAAAAAACAAACACTTTATTTGAATCGATAGTACTGTCCATATACCGTGACTGCGCCTCAAATGGTCCATCCGCTTAGTCCAATTTTGGCATACTCTTTCCAACATTTCGGCCGGTATCTCACGAATAAATGCTTCAATGTTGTCTTCCAATCCGTCAATTGAAGCGAGCTTGTCTGTATAGACATGACATGAGCTTGACATGACATGAGCTTGTCTGTATAGACACGTAGCCCCACAAAAAATAGCCTAAAGACGTTGAATCGCACGATCTAGGCGGCCAATTGACCGGTCCCGAACGTGAAAAAAAATGTTCACCGAACTCGCCTCTCAATAAGTCCATTGTTGCGCGTGCTGTGTGGCATGTGGCACCGTCTTGTTGAAACCACATTTCATGCAAGTCAAGCTCTTGCATTTTGGGCAAAAAAAAGGCGGATATCATCTCACTGTAGCGCTCACCATTCAGAGTTACGTTACGATTCGCATCATCTTTGAAGAAGTACGGTCCAATGATGCCACCAGCCCATAAACTGCACCAAACTGTGACTTTTTCTGGATGCATCTTGCAATGCTTCTGGCTGATATTCACTCCAAAATTGACAATTCTGCTGAGCTTCGTCGCTGAACACAATTTTTCGGTAAAAAAGTGGATCTTTGGCCCACTTTCTAAGAGCTCATTCACCAAAAATTCTACGTTGCGGTAGGTCTTTCGGCTTCAGTTCCTGCACCAGCTGAATTTTGAAAGGATTCACACCTAAATCCTTCCGCAAAATTTTCCACGTTGTTTAGTAACAGAGACCCAATTACTGCGCACGGCGACGAATCGATAATTGATGGTCATCATTAGCACTGGCTGAATAGCCGCTTCAGTGGGTCGATTAAACTGACCATAATATGGAAGAAGCGCGCGACGAACTTTCTTAACAGAGCACACATTTTGATAATAAAATTCAATAATTCGCAAGCGTTGTTCGTCTGTAAGACGATTCATGGTTAAATTATATACCAAACTGAAGATGTTTGACAGTGAAACAAAACACGAAACGTGGAAAATGGGTGTTATTTAGAAAAATTGTTATTTTAATGCTGGCATTCTGAAACTCTAATATATTAAAACATTTGCAAGGGTATCAAAACTTCGGCACAGACGAAGTTAGCTTGGCCTTCTCGTTTTTATTTACAAATAAGGCACAAACAAGTAAGAGTGTTACGGTCAAGTGCCCTGACAGCAAAATACCCTGTTCCAAGTAATATGGTTCCTATAGCTTTGAACTCCTTTTATTTTAAAATTTATTTGAATAAATGGGGAGGCGCACTTGCATATCTTCGGTGTTTTTGCTCGGATCTTATAGTGGTATACAGAATAGACAGATATTGGGCCTTACTGAATATATATTAAGTCACTACACACAGTTTTTCGCGGTTAGAAGAAGGAGGAGCATGAATTTGTCAAGTCTGGAGCAAACTTGATCTGGGTACAGTATACACCTACATACATGCAAAAATTTTTGGCTCTACCTCTTATAATCTCTGAGATCAACGCGTTCATACAGAGAGAGAGAGAAAGTTTTTCGCTGCTAAAAGATGGAGGAGGTGGAATTTTCCAAATCTGAGACCAACTCGATGTGGGTACAGTATACACCTACCTGGCTCAATCTGTTACAGTCTCTGAGATCGACGCGTTCATACAGACAGACAGACGGACAGACGGACATGGCTAAATCGACTCGGCTGTTGATGCTGATCAAGAATATATATACTTTATGGGGTCTATAGCGCTTCCTTCTGGCTGTTACATACATTTGCACAACTCCATGATCCCCTTTTTCACATTTTTAATGAGAACAGGGTATAAAAATGGAATTGGATGGTAGAATCTTTAATATATATCATTATTTATAAAGATAATTTCATTTAAATGCTGACCGCAACTACGCCGTAAATGGTCCATTCGGATGGTCCTATTTTGGATCTCCTTTCATCATTGCCACAAGTATCTCGCGAATTACGCTTTCAAGTCGTGAATATTAGCTGGCTTATCGACGAAGACTCATTTTTAAAGAAATACGGACCGTTGATTTCAGCAGACCGCAGCCCAAAACAGTGAATTTTTGTGAATGTCTTTTTTTATCAAAAAGCTTGCAAGCTGGAAAAGAAAAACTTTTGAAATATCTTGAAATGAGATTAAAAAGCTCCAAAACCATATCTATCATCATCAACCCGCCCCTACTGGGACTCCAACCCACGACCTCGCCGTTCTTAAGGCACAGTCTAAGCAATTGCTATTGCAAATGACGGCCGATAGCGCAGCTAGAAAGAAAGAAGAAAATCCAGTGGACCAAACAAAACCCAAATTAACCAACAGAAACAAATTCAATCTCTTCTCAAATTCAATCTCAAAAGTCGTCAATTTGAAACTATTTGAACTCTCGCGAAATGCATTTTATATCCATTAGTGAAATGAAATCGTCTGATGTGGGCAACTCACAATGGGAATCATTGTTCTCTATCTCTACATCCTCCGTGTCTACAATTATGTTTTGGTGTGCTGAAACCCATGCATGCAGATTTTTACGCATTTGTAGAA
The DNA here is from genome assembly GCA_018904235.1 of Lordiphosa stackelbergi. NCBI lineage: Eukaryota > Metazoa > Arthropoda > Insecta > Diptera > Drosophilidae > Lordiphosa > Lordiphosa stackelbergi. The sequence goes on from JAEIFU010000148.1 coordinate 193,833, forward strand.
CACCTTCGTGAAAAAGAGTCTTTTGCAGCTGTCTTTATTTCGAGCCTTTCGCATTGGGTATCATCTTGCAAAGCGCAGAAACAGCTACAGCGGCATTGTGGCGTAGTCAGATTCCACTCTACACAGCAGTGTAAAGAGTTACATTTGTTAATTACATATGTTTCTGTGCTCCATATTGAAATTCATAAATTTATTTTTAGTACGTCCTTTTTAAAAGTGTCCGTTATAGAATTTACTTTTACCTAAGTAGTAATATGTTTGCACTAAAGTTAAATCACTAAATGTTACACATCAAGCATCGCCAGCAGCGACATTCTGATTCTTTTCTTCTTCTTTATAGGCCATCACAACCGTTTGACGGTCTCGGCCTCTGCGATTTGTGCTCTACAGTCACTTCTGTTCCGTGCGAGCTGACACCAGTTGGTCACACCAAGCTTGGCAATGTTTTCCCGCACCAAGTCTTCCCATCTTAGTGCGGGTCTGCCCCTCTTGCCGCCTCCATAGTCATTAAAGGTCCATAAATCCTCCGAAGAATTTTTCGTTCGAGCACGCCAATCGCCATTTCATTCGGATTGCTTCGTTTATATAAGAGCATGAATTATCGAACTATCATTCGTTGACATTGAAAATTTTCAGTTTCAATTCGCGAATAAAATGAATATTCTAGGCATAAAAATAATACCCAAATTATTAATTTTATACTCTCTAGGCTAATATTGATACATCAAAATTCAATTTAAGAAAAAAATTCATATTGATACAAATGGCTTCCAAAGCGTCAATAGGTATTGGATCATGAGGGTAAAGGTAATGGATAATAAGGACCCACAGGTTTGAAGAAGAAAGGTTTTCCAGGTTTCTTGCTAGGGACGGAAAGCCTTACACCTGTATCATACTGTAGGCCCCAATTGATGCTCCTTCAGACTACCTATACTTCCGATCAATGACTCATGACTTGGCTGAGCAGCACTTGACTTCACACGAACATTGGAAAAGGGTCGACTCATGGATTCATATATATCATCCAAAATTTGGGGACTTTGTGGTCTCCTGCCTTGCACCTCCCCTCTTTAGTAAACACAATTATGTATGTGCAAGTGTACGCACCTTTGTTTGCCAATGAGGCCAGACCATGATGACTCATAATAATAACTGGCAATCCATAATAATCCATTGTCATTGCTGTTGTTGTAGTGGTATATTGTTTTTGCATGGCCAACGTTTGAGTTTGACAATAACAACAACCACGACGACGACGACGCCATTAACGTTAACAATCATGGCTACTGTGGTTGATTGGGTTTGTTTAGTTGGAGGGAGTATAAATGAGGTAGCTGAACACAACCGACCCCGAATTTTATATAAGACACAACATTAATTATTACTTTTGAGGAGTTGACATTTTTAAAAAGATAAAAGTTGATTTATAAATCACAAGAAATTGTGTTGTTTTTTTTAGGTACTTGATTTTTTTTAGCTACTTCACACCGATCGTAATCGAATTCAACGGTACGAAATAAAATCCCCGTAAACGCGTCATGACCAAATGACTTTTCCGCGTAGCCTGAGGAAATGTGGTATGAAAACTTCACTTGGGTGCCACAAACTGATTGTTCCTATCAACAAAGTGATTTTTCCTATCGCATATTATACATATACGAGTATATATAGCAAACATATCGAATATCTGAGAATAGATAGTGGCCTTAGATAAGTTAACGTATCTTAACAGAGATTTCACACACACACCAACACTCGCGCGCATGGAGCAGGCCCCCAAATTGTAAGTCAATCAAGGTAAGGCTCCTTAACCTACTCCATTCGGTGGGCCGTGGGTAAACATCCAGTGGCACTGGGGGTACCAGATAATAATAAGTACATCATTTGCTTAACCGATAATGTTGGGCCCCGGCGGTGACGTCGCCAATTTCTTGGGTGACCCAGCTAGATAAAAGTATCTAATCTTGGCTTTTTAGCAATACAAACACCAGTGCATACCTGCAGCTGTATTTATAAGATAATGAAGATTTGCTATCAATTTGGTTGTTTGGCTTCGGCCGTTGCTGCTGCTGGTGGTAGGATATCGGTATCAGTTTGGGGTATCTCAGCTGGGGTTTTCGAAAACCAAGCGCCTGGCATTCTGGTTGGCTGGGCCATGCTCTGTATCAGTATATCAGTGTTTGAACTGATAATGTCCCAAGATAATAAGCGATAATAATTTGAATTTTTCAGTAATTCCTTAAGTTTGGACGCCCAGCGGCATGGAATCTAATCACAGTTGGTGAGTGTAACTGGGATTTTCAACATGGAAGCATTGCCCTCGTCAAAGGGGCGCACGAATCTGTTGTGAATTGGAAAGAAGTTAAATCGGAAGTGCTAAACCAATTAGTAAAATAAAATTAATTTGTATGCCAGTGAAAATATTTGAACAAACAAACGAAACGAGATTGTTACAAACATTCGAAGAGTTCTTCTTAATTAAACAAAAAAACAAAACAAAATTGTATATATTTTTCAATCATGAAAAATTGCGATAAGGCCTGGGCCTATATAAATTTCAAATTCCAGCCATCTTAAGTATCGCTTGAAAACAAAAGTAACCTTTGAAAGTTAATTAATGATTTGCTGATTAGATTAAATATTCTTATTAAACATTTTGTTGATATTTATGGGTTTTTACCACGAACTACTGAAGGAAACTTAAATTTCAAAGTACAAGCGTGCATATATAAAGCCAGAGCCAAAAACCAATTCAATTTCCCGATCAACAAAAGTAGATGTGCCGTGACAGCTTCGTTTGAGATCTGAGGGAAGGATGACAGAGAATAGTTTCGCCACAGTTCGTACCAAAACATAACACAGAAAAAAATTGCAACTCTTAAGTATTCTCATGCTTTAATCCACATACGTCGATCCCTTCAATCTTGGAGGAAACAAAAGGATGCAAAGGAGGTGCAAAAGTAACACGGGAAAATGGACACATTAAGCAAGCAACCGCACAACCATTCAGTGGTCTTTAACACCCTAAGAAGCTGGACTTGGGGTAGATTGACCCAGAAAGAACACTAGACAGCAGGAACATCGCTAGATACCTAAACAAAAAATACTTTTAAAGTGGTTCCAAATTTTGATCTAGTCAATAAGCTGACCCCGTTACACGATGGAAATAACAAACACCCTACAACTATGCAAAACTGCAAAGAGAAGGAGGAGTCCTCTGAGAATATAGACAAAAAAAATTCGAGATATTCGGACTAAAATCAATCCCAAACGATGTCAGAAGTCGGTCAATACTGGATTTTCTGAAACTAAGTGAGGGAGGGGAAGGGATTGACTTGAACAGATTTTTCAACCCCGGATTTCAAGTCTTGTTGATGGGTTTTTGAGCCGCTTTCGTTGTGTAAATATTTGTTGGTTTCTTTTTGGGTTCTTAATTTTGACCGTCTTTCCTCACTGCAGTCAAAACACTTTTTGGCTGAGTTTTTCTCCTACGCGTTTCAGCAAAATTTTTGCCTTCTTCAGGGAGTCTGTATGTCTTGTCTTGATCCCGACTTCAGTTCGGGAGAGCTAGGCTTTAGCTCGATATAGGCTAATTTCTAGAACACACCGGACTGATTTTATCTTGTTATTTGATCTCGAAATCGGCTTGGTGCTAGAGTACCCGAAACTTATTTGAGCTCGATATTCAACTATATTCAATTCGAAGAAGAATGGCTACCAAAATGCCCTAGATTGAATTAAGCTCGATATTTAAACTCATTCTGACCTCAAAATAGAACACCATGTTACTCTTCTTAATGATCTTATTGATTTTTAAACTAGTAAGCTCTAGCCGGCTCGAGGTCATTACTATGCATACTGTAAAAACAGAACAGAAACCACTTCACAATGCAGGCTGGTCGCTGTTTTTGCCTTCTCATCTTAGAAGTGCAATAACTCCAAGGCAACATTAGTGCAAAAAATCCACCCCCCAAACAAACCTTAAGTTGTCATAAAAATTTTTGTATGTGTGTGTATCCATTTGGCCTGACTGTATTAGTGAGAGATAATCTCTTTTAGTTTCCAACTTGCTCTCTGTTTCGTTTTGCTCTTTCGCTTTGACATTGGAATTGCGAACTTACTTCGAGTCAGGATCATTTGATTTCCAAGTACGGATCCGAACTTGCAATGAGCTGTTTCGGCCTGATACAAGGATTTCAGGATTGTTCAAGTACAATCAAGTGCACTGCGATGCTTCAGCAAGTCGTAGACAGAGCTAACACCGCAACAACATTAAAAACTTAGACCCTAAAAGGATCCTCAATATTGTACAGGTTGTAGGCTTGCTAGGAGAGTCACAAAAGACCAATATTGACCAATAAAATAGAAGGTGTACCTATTAATAACACAAGATAACACGATTTTTCATCCTCTACAATTTGATGTCACTCCAAATTACGCGCTGAGTCCGAATATGGAGCTTAAAGTAGAACAGATTACGAGATAATCACAAATTACCGTTTTTTGCATTTTTGAAAAAGGACCTCTCACCCATTTTTATATATCTTAATTATAAAATAACTTCTGCATAAGTTGTACACCAAATTAAAGCTAATAAAATTATCTTTCAATCGTTCATACTTCATTTTATTGTCAAATTTGTGGTGTAGCTGCTAATTACAAAGATGTCGAGAATTTTGTTTCATTTTTATGGAAAATTTAAAAAAACAGTAAATTACACCGCTATTTTCACGAAGAAAAATTATTTAAAATTTCTTTTTTTTTGAATGATGTAACCAAATGTATAACAAATTCAAAAAGTGTTCATACATCGAAATCTGTTGGAAATGATATAAGTTATTAACATTTATCTAAAAAAGGAGCAATATTCAGTTTTACCGTTCAAATGATGTTTTTTGTGCAAGTGGGACAGTCCAGCACGCCACGAGCATTACGTTCGAAAAGAATGGCCGACTGAACGAATTATACAGTAAGGAAAATAGGCTCTCCAAAAAGACAGTGATGCATTTGCATATCTGAAGAGTTTGTTCCCTAACTTATCCGAGGCAAAGATCAGAGAGGGTGTGTTTGTTGGGCCGCAAATTAATTAAATTAAATTAATTAATTAAACTTTTGGAGGACTCCCAATTCAAGTAAATGTTGTCCAAGGATGAGAAGGACGCACGTAATTCCGTTCCGTTGTGTTGTCACTTCATTTCTTTGAAATTTCAGAAGTAATAATTATTGCAAACAGGAGTAAAAGTGTAGTTTAAACTTCATTTTTCGGATTCTCATTTGGATTTCTTCCCTGAAAACCTCGGCGATGAGAGTGATGAGCATGGTGAAAGATTTTAAGATAAATGCTAATAACTTCCACAATTTCCAACAGATTTCGAAATATTAACACTTTTTAAATTTGATATACATTTGGTTACAGCATTCAAAAGAAATTAAATTTAAAACACAAATTTTTCTTATTAACGGAGTAACTTACCGTTTTTTCAAATTTTCGATAAAAACTAAACAAAATTCTCGATATCTTTGTAATTAGCAGCTACACCACAATTTTGACAATAAAATGAAGTATAAACGATAGAAAGATCATTTTATTAGCCTTAATTTGGTGTACAAAACTTGTTCATAAGTTTTTTCATGATTGAGATATTTAAAATTTAGTGAGAAGTCCTTTTTCAAAAATGCGAAAAACGGTAAGTTGGGATTATCTCGAAATCTGTTCTACTGAGAAATTTATACACATCAAAAAAAAGTGCATAGTATAATTTAATATAAACATATTAATTTCTATTATGCCAGTTTTCATATTAAATATAAATATAAATGACATAATTTTAAATAAAATCATATTAGCAATATCTAGTTAATATGAAAATTATTAAAGTCGAAGTGTAATCCAGTTAATTTAAAGTTTGTCATATTGAATTGTATGCGGCGTCATATTCATTTATATTATGCACACACTTAAAAAAAAAACGTTGTAAAGTTAAAAATGTTTCGTATTAAATTTGAATATTTTGTTCAACTTAAAATCAAAGGTTTCCGTAGTAGATTCAAATGTACTATGCAAAAATATAAATTAAATAATTTTCATATTTAATTTTAGATTTTACCATACTTGAAGTATAAGGCAATCATATTAAAATTAAAGTTTAAACACATTTAATCAAAAAATTCAATGGTTAATATAAGACAAATTATATTTAACTATGGAAAGTTTTTAATTTTATGTTGAACATAATTAACAATTATCTGTGTTCTTAACTGAGACTTGCTGCACCGTCACGCGAGCCCTGAATAGTCGTGTAGGCTAAGACGCCAGCATTTGAGTTTAAGAGCCCGAAGTCCTGAGTTCGAGTCCCAGTTAAGGTAAATAAAAAAAAAATGTTTCAATCTTTACAGAAAGAAGACTGTGCCCTCCCCGCCAACCCTTTCCCCCCCCCTCCCCCCCACCCCTTCCCTTGACCCTTCCCACACCGCCTCGCCATAATTGATATTCCTTTTTTTTTTTTTTTTTAAATATGAATCATAGTTAAATTTAATAAGTTTTCACTTTAATTTAAATATGCCGTCACATCGAATTGAATATCAGGACACTTGAAATCAATTATGTTCATATTAAATGTGAGATTTAAGTGGCACACACTTTATATTTAATAAAACACATTGTGGTGCAGTTTTATTGGCGAAAATATTTAAATCAAAGTGTAAATATTTGGATTTAAGTTGTTTTTTTTTTCTGTGTAAGCCCCATATTCGGATTGAGAACGTGATTTTACATAAGGAGTGACATCAAATTGTAGAGGATTAAAAAAATTTAATTATTTGTAAACTTGTGTAATCGGAAAATAGTCACTGTAGTTTGGGTACGACGTTGCATTATTAGTCGTTAATGTGGGGATGGGTGCACACTATTGTTCTTACACTGCCATGCACTGGAATAGGGACAAGCATTTTAACGCGAATATACAAATATTTGACTGAAACAATCACATTAAATCCAAAAGCAAATATTTTTATACACTTGAAAAGTGTATTATAATTTTGCCCAGAAGTTTGTAACGCATAGAAGGAATCATCTCCGACCACATAAAGTATATATATTCTTGATCAGTATGACGAGCTGAGTCGAATAAGCTTTGTCCGTCCGTCTGTCCGCCCGTCCGTCTGTCTGTTTCTACTCGAACTAGTCCCTCAGTTTTGGAGCTATCGAGCTGAAACTTTGCACAGAGTCTTCTTTTTACTGCACGCTGCTAATATGTCGGAACCGACCGGATCAGATGACTACTTCTTGTAGCTGCCATACAAATGTTCGTTCAAAAAATGGGTTTCAGTGAGAAAAACTTGTTTGTTCTCAATATAACCGCTCTCAAACACGGTCATGGGTAATATTGAATGTTATTAAGCTGATCTGCGAAGTTTGGTCGAAGTCGCTAACCGTTGAGACAAGCTGTTTCAAGTGTATCAGAACTTCGGTACAGACGAAGTTAGCTTTGCCTTTCTCGTTTAGCCTTCAGTACTTCATTCTCTATTAAATTAACAAAAAAAATTTTTTCAAATAAACGCAGTCTTCTGTTAAAATTTTTTTTTCAACGATCTGTTCAAAAATTGCATATTTTTATCATGCATGAAACTTATATTTTGACATCATATAAACGTTATAAGTAGAAAAAAATACTTAGGGTGTTCACCAGCCCGCGTAAAAGCGTAAAGAAAAAAGCGTAAACTTCAAAAGTTTACGCCACAACTACAAATCATATAGGAAAAAAATTACGCACTTTTTGCAGCATGCAATTGCAGTAAGATCCTCCATAAGGTCGTCTACGACTTCACCGACTGCATCATGGTCCATATCTTAAGTTTTTTTATATTCATTTTTCTTCATGCTTTTATTTAGCTTGATTTGTACACCTACAATCCATGCTTTAAAAATACGTATTAAACTTTGACACACACAAGTGGCAGAAAAACTCACAGCTGATTTGCACCAAAAATTACGAGGGTAAGCCTTTTAGGGGCGCTCAATAGCTGCGTCGCGTAAATTTATACAAGTACTCTTTTACGCGGGCTGGTGAACACCCTAACTATGGTGGGCGGTAAAGCACAAACTGATGAAGAAAATGGCAAAATAATCGCTTTTAAGGAGTGAATCCTTACGTACAGACAAATTGGAATAAGCTGTAGTGTTGTACGCAATTTTTTTAAAAACCCATCGCAGTATGGGAATAACATGAAAGGCCGCACCAAAAAAACATTTTAACGTACTGCAGACCAGCGAGTTGTTCAAAAAACTTCAAATTCACTCTGTTCAGCTTCGAAAATGGATTCAAAATTACAATTAAATGAAAGTGTTGATACGGTACGGAGAGCTGTACATAAAGCTGGACATCTAAGAAGATTAAATTAAAAAAAAAAACGCACCACTTTATGCCCGTTACGTTTATTTGAAAACATTTTTTTCTGTTAATTCAATAGAGAATGAAGTACTGAAGGCTAAAAAGTATTTGCCTTTGGATTTAATTTGACTGTTTCAGTCAAATAGTTGTATATTCGCGTTAAAATGCTTGTCCCTATTAAAGTGCATGGCAGTGTATTTATATTTGACTAGCCCTATTTTATATTACATGTCGTTAACAAAGCGACTTAGGCGCAGTCATGCATCAGATCATTAGGCCGGGTAGTGTCTTGACATCAGCAGAACTATAGGGGAGTATCATAAGGTGCTACAATCGAAACTGGAAGTCTGTCCGAACGCTTCGTTTCAGACACTGTAAGTAAAATATTGATATAGCCGAATATATAAACGAACAGATCTCAGAGATGATAAGAGAGAGAGGTTTGACATGTATGGGACATCAACTTCTTATTCTTCCAGGCAGCTCCAGTTCATTTTCAAATTTGGGAAAACAAGCAACTTTAGCTAAAGAAAGTTTACCAAAACAAGTGAGAAAGTCGGCCAAGCCCGACTAAAATATACTCTGTACCTAGAGTAGGAGCTGAATGCAGTGCTGCTACTGCGCTCATCTCTAAGTTTCGCTCTCTCTCTCTCTCTCTCTCTCTCTCTCTCTCTCTCTCTCTCTCTCTCTCTCTTGTAACTTGAGAACCGCGTATCCGATCTAACTATCTTTCTATCTACAAAACTGTGGGAGATATGACGATTTTTTCAAAATTACGGGGGCGGAAAGAGCCTGCCAAACCTCTATCTCTTACCATCTCTGAGATCTGTTTGTTCATACAGACGGACGTACGGACAGACAGACAGACGGACTTGGCTATATCGACTCGGCTGTTGATGCTGATCAAGAATATATACACGTTATAGGGTCGGAAATGATTCCTTCTCCCTTTTTACTAGGTTGTAGCAGCTCATTGTTCACCACGCCTAATTGGTTCCACCAAATACTGAGCATGACATTGCCATTGTGACGCTTCTGTGTCGATTTTTGCGCTTGGAGCATCTGCCCCCTAAGCTTCCTGCAGCATTCGATGGCCTTCAGCTGCATTTTTCTTCAAATGAAAGGAAAAAAGTAAACTTTCCCCCAAATTGTCTTTTGTTTTTTGCACAAAAGTTGTCATATTCATAGCAAACACAGCAAAAATATGTGGCTTACACCTAATTTTCTTCAATAATTCTCTCAAGCTTCTTCGAATTCAATTTTCCTTTCCCCACATTTGACATACTTCCTGTATAATTTTACCATAGTGGAAAAAAGCTCAGTTCAAAGTCTTTCTTCAGAAAAAAAGTTGACATTGTCAAGACCAAGACATGCCGACAGACCATGTCTACATATTTTCATTTGAGTTGATGTTGATGTCAGTTCTATGTCGATCCCCGCTGTTGCTGCTGTTACTGCTGCTTCTTCCCCATTTCATTATCTTAAGTACACATTTCGAAGTACAAACGTCAGTTGGGCGATAAGGCCACAAAATGGTACCAACGCCAAAGAAGAAGACATCAAAAACTAAAAAAACAACTGAAAAGAGAAGAAAAAGCGAACTGTAGCAGTCATGACTCTGGGCAAGTCAACAGAAAGCCACAGTAAACAGAGGGGAATGAAATGTTGCACTGCTCTAAATGCAATTTGTTTGCACACACGCACACATTTCTCTAACAACATATACTACCAGGAATTTCCTACTCAAAACCACATCAAGGGAATGTCAAACATTTAATTTGCCTTTTCCTTGCCCAGGCAATTTTCCAGCTTGTTCATACATACATGCATACATACATACGCATTGCCTTCTTTTACTTTCTGCATATGGTAAATACCATTATCAAATCATATTATCTTATTTATAAGCATTATCGTGCCACAGATACAGATTGCCTATCTATGGCATGTAAAAAAAATATCTTACTGTGCGGTTATTTCGTTGCTCGCACAGTAAGTTTTGCACTTTCCATTTAAACACGCACCGTCCCAGTCCGATCCGTTACCCGAAAAAGAAAACGCCAAATAATTATACAAGCATAATGCATAATAATAACAATATTGTGAGTGAGCGAGCCCATCATAAAATACAACGAAACAAAAATGTTCTAATAAAAAAATATAGCCATAAACGTTGTCGTAAATTGTGGTCTTTGTGTGTGTGAGCGAAAATAAACTAAGTCAACTGACACTATACAACGCCAGCACTAATGAAAAGTGTCACAGCCAGGAAGCGGAAAATTTGTTTCATCGCCTCTGACTGTTTTATATAATTTCTCCAGTACTTGAGCCCCTTATAACGACGCGAAAAGCCTTAGCTTTGGGCGGTGTACAACACAAAAAGTGAACTCGGTATTGCTGCAAAATGACAGCTCAATGCATGGGCATGACATCATGGCAAATAAACTTTTTCGTCATCATTAAAGAACTTTAACAAGAGTCATCAAAAGTGAATAAATGAGTGTGCTTTATCTAAATTCTGGTTGTTTAAAGTTATATATTCAGAACACAGAACATTAATCAAGATTGGGTAATTTGAAACTCCATTTTAAAGTTTATAATTAAAGTTTTCAGTTCAGCCCTTAGCACTATACCGAGAACAAACGGCACTTTCTTTGCCTTATAAATAAAGGAAGGTCGAATAAATATGCAAAAGAGAATATGAGTATTATTCCAACAAAAAATGTTTTAAAAAGCATATGAGTATATATTCTATTTTTTTTTTTTTAAATTCCTATTCTCAGATGACATAAATATTATTTTCGTCACAATGCTTCATATGAATAGAATCACTTTTGAACAAAGGGTCTAGCCCGATAAGGGAAGGGGTGCGGCCTAAAGTCTGGGATTTCGAAATTTCCTTTATAGTTGGATAGATTACTTCAAAACAAACTGATCTGGCCCAATGTTGGGTCATATTGATGCCATGTCCTTAAGATATCGTCAAAAATCCTTTTTTGGAAGCCTTTTTTAAATAGAAATATCTCGGGAACCAAAGTAGCTAGAGACATGAAATAAATTGCTAGTGATAGATAATAGATCAAAGTTTTCGAAAATTGGTGACATACACTGAAAACATTTTTTGCTACAATAAAAAGAAAAATATAATCTGGTGGTTTTGCTAGTTCGCGTTGGACCGCCACCTTAAAACTTTTCCTGGAATTTCCTCCAACTTTAAAGCAAATTACCTGAAAGTTTGAAAAAATCAAAAATACGCTTCACAAAGAAAAAATTAAAAAATATGATTTTGCTATAATTAAAAGACCAATATAATCTGATAGTTTTGCTAGTTCGCGTTTGACCGCCACCTTAAAATTTTCCTGGAATTACCTCTAACCTTAAAGCCAATTACCAGAAACTTTAAAACGAAATCGAAGATACGCTTCTTAAAGAAAAATTTAAAAATATATATATACTCAGATCAAAACTTTATATTATATTAATTAAGTATTTTACAGTACAACACTAAAAAAAAAACGCCGCAAGACCCTTCAGTTATGATAAAAGGGACCTCTGTAAGCATCACCTCATACTCAGTTTTTCAAATGAAGCCTCGGTTCGCGTTTTTTTTTCAATTTTAACTTACTTTTTAAGGATTAAGATAATATTCTCCAAAATTCGCAAATGTGGACAGGGTCATTGTAAGTGGGTGGGTGGGGGAAGGGTAGGATATGGGTGGAATGTAGGTGGAAAGAGTATGGGATGGGGGTGGGGGGGAAGTGGGAGGGATGGGTGGGATGTGGAAGGGGAGTGGAGGTGTGGGTGGGATGTGGAAGGGATGTGGGCGGGAAGTGGGAGGGATGTGGGTGGGATGTGGAAGGGAAGTGGGGGATGATGGGGACGTGGGAGGGATGTGGGGGTAAGGGTGGGATGTGGGTGGATTGGGCGGGTTGTGGGCGGAGTGGGTGGAAATGAGTGGGAACTGGAGGAAATTGTAAAGGGGGGTGGACTGTGGTGGAAGTGGATAGGATGTGGATGGGATGTGGGCGGAATGTGGGAGGGATGTGGATGGGGATGGATGGGATGTGGGCGGGATGTGGGAGGGATGGGGATGGGATGTGGGCGGGAAGTGGGAGGGATGTGGGTGGGATGTGGGCGGGAAGAGGGAGGGATGTTAGAGGGATGTGGGTGGGATGTGGAAGTGATGTGGGCGGGATGTGGGCGGATGGGTGGGAAGTGAGTGGGAACTGGGGGAATTGGGTGGAGAGTGGGTGGGAGGGATGGGTGTGGGAGTTGAAGGGAAAACCCATCAGCAAAAATCGATTTTTGGGTTCTGCGGTGTATTATTATATCTAATATTGTTTGGTTCTATACTGTTGAAAGCGCAGCGAAGCGCGTCGGGTTATTTGCTAGTATACTTATAAATTATTGCGCCAGTCACAACGATTGGAAATTATTTAAATATTTTAGATTACCTACTTAAATGCTAACTTATACCTAAACATGTAGTAAATCAACATTTAAAGTTAACATACAAAATTAAACAATTCAAATAAATAATTATAATTAAATGTTATTATTTCCTTTATCAAATATTAGTTTCTTCATAGTACCATAATAATATTGCTCATTTTTATACACTTGAAAAGTGTTTTATAATTTTGCCCAGAAGTTTGCAACGCAAAGAAGAAATCATGTCGAACCACATGAAGTATATTTATTCAGAATCAGCATGACGAGCTGAGTCGATTAAGCTTTATCCGTCCTTCTGGCCGTCAGTCCCTCTATCTGTTTCTACGCGAACTAGTCCCTCAGCTATCAAGCTGAAATTTAACATAGAGTCTTCTTTTGACTGCACGCTGCTAATATGTCGGATCGGATGACTACTACTTGTAGCTGCCATAGAAATGATCGGTCGGATAATGGGTTTTAATGAGAAAACCAGTTTTGTTCTCAATATTAGCGTTCTTAAGCACTGCCGTTATTAATATTATTTTTTTTCACGCTGATCTGCGCAAATTGGTCGAAATCGCTAACCATTGAGACAAGCTTTTCAATCTGGTAGCCGGGCATATTTGTGGCACTTCACATATACAAGCAAGCAGTTTTAATTCGAAAGAAATTTTTAAGATACCCAGACTACTTGTTTTATTTCTTTTAATCAAGGCTGAAAACCGGTCCGGAACCGAGTCCTTTCGAACCGTTTTGGTTCGGGTTTTTTGGGACCGTTGAACTGAACCCCTTATATTTTAGACTCCTTGAACCTTAACGCGAACTGGAACACTTATCGAAAAATTAGGTTCGGTTCACAGAATTAAGTAATTTTTTCAACGACACAATCAAAGAAATATTGATTATCTTTACACATTTTAGTGCAAGCGTAAGATCATATGGAAAGAAACCGTCTGAATGTAAACAGTTTGAGCTTAGCATCACTATTGGCTGCTGTGTTCCTAGACACGAGAACTCGAGGTACTTAATAGACACTATAAAATAATAAATAAATTAATTTTCACGTAGACCTGTTTGGGAATCGAACCTGGGTATCTAAGCTTTGTATTCAAAAAACTAGCAGCTAAGCTACGACACTTTTTAGAGAAACAATTTCAGCTCTAAACAAATAAAAGAATACAACCATGTTCTTTTACAATTTCTCATATATTTTATTTTTATATGACTGAGTGACTGACTACATATGACAATTATGCTTTTCCATATATGTATATTCGAGCTAAACTGATATTATAATAACATCCTTGAGAATCCAAATAATATTTTGAAATTTTGATCTTTTAGCCAGCCCCTTCTTGATGATAATTGGAAACATTAATCTGAATTTAAAAAATATCGGATGTGCCCTTAGTCCAAGTTATATCTAATTTATACTGGCTCCTTAGCTATAATCAAACAAATTTGAAAGAGGTCAATATGCCTTCGACTTATAGAAAATAATGGCAAGTGGTTAATTAGTTGTCCACTTTTATATTTTCTAATTTATTTGGAAAATACACATTTCCTTATTGGTAAAATTAAGTTTAATAGATTCCAAAATATATAAGTTGTACACATAAGTTCTTTCCTGCTCCACTTCCCGACTAAGTTAGAAAACGCCATTTTCTTATTAGGATTACAATATCCACATTTTCTGTCAGCTAATTGCGGTCATAATGTTAAGCATACAAATTAATCTGAGCAATTTAAGCGGAATTTTGTTAAAAATAAATTTTGCAATCTCGAAAAAGATGAATAATTATGAATATTGTGCGGTCAGAGGATTTTGGTTTTAAAATGATTTGTGGAACGATGAGATCAAAGTCAAAGTTGGGTGAATGGTTTCAAAATGGCGAATCGTTAATTAAAACCACAGAATTAAAATAGCGGAAGCTCACTCCGCAACTTTAATAAATTTATATTAATAGAGGATTTATGCAATTTATTGAAAAAAAGAAAGAGAGTCAACAAAATAAATTAAAAAACTCTTTGAAAAACTACTTTTCAAGGAGTTAAGACTGCAAAAATACTTTTACTAAATAAATTGTGGTTTACAAACAGCTACAGTCAGGATCAACAGGTTTTTTCGTAGTCCGAGCCGAACCTTAATCGCCGCGCTAACAACAATAAAATATATTAGTTCTAGACGAAAATTGCCCAGTCTCAGTTGACAAGTCACATTTGTTATATCTGCGAAGTTCATACTTTCAAACTAATATTAAAAAATGTGGTCGTGTGTGGCCAAGCGGTCAGTGTGCTGGACTGCTGGGCGGGGGGTCGTGGAATCGATCCCCCTCGGTTTTTTTCTTAGAAATCAGCTTTTACACATCCGGTCACCTTCACCAGCTATTGGCGCCAGCTGTGAAGTAACTAGCCATGAAAAAGCAAATCTTCAATCTTTGCCGTTCGGATTCGGCGTTAAACTGTAGGTCCTTTTCTCTTGTGCGAAAAATTTAAAGCACAGAGATTAAGAGAAGCTTGGCTTGGTCCGTTTGGGGCTGTATAGCCAACTTTACTTTTTACAACATTAAACAAGTATGACCGTTGCAGTTTAGTAGCCCGACTTTAAAATACCTTGTACAATTGACAAACACACACACATATATGGGGGCAAAATTTGTTTTGTGAATAACATTGGTGTTTTTGGTCAGATCTCATTGTGCTTTTTAGAGTAGATCGATTTAAGGCCTAAGATAATATATATTAAGCAACGAGGTTCTTAATTAAAAATTGTGGCTCTGACAGTTTGGATTTAAGGGAGAAGTCTGATCTATTTGATCTAAGTACGGTATACACCTAAATACATGCAAAAATTTGTATCTCTATCTCTGAGATCGACGCGTTCATACAGACAGATGGGCATACTCGACTCGGCTGTGGATGCTGATCAAGATTTTTATAGAGGGTCGGAAATGTTTCCCTCTCCTGTTAATAAATTTAACAACTTATATCCCCTTATACATTTTAATGGGATTTGGGACTAGGATATATCCTCCATCAGCGGGTCTAAAGTCGCACATAAGGTATATCCTTCTAAGCCTTCTTTAGGTATAAAGGTCATGTAGTTTTTCTATTTTGAGGAGCTTTGAGTCTTCTCACTATCATGAAAGTAATATTATATAACTTATAAATATTAAAGAGAGTGTTCTGATTACCCCATTACTGATTATATGACAGCCCTAAACGGTAAGAGATAGAAAGCTGAAGTTTGACAGAGTTTCTGTAAGTGGTAAGGGTGATATACACGGGGTTTGGAAAATTCACCCGGAAAAGTGGAAAAGTGTCGGAAAAGTTTGTATGGGAAAAATTTATTTTATCTTTTAAATTTTGATTTGGATAGCCGGGTTATTTTGGGTGATAGATATTTTTTTATTTTTTGTATTTGTGGATTAGGGATTTGGTTGGTATTTGGATGTGAGCTGTGTGTGAAGTTGCATTTAGTTACGTTTGATTTTCTGCTGACGTTTAAATCTCATATCTCTAACAGAAAAAATAAAATGGTTTCATAAAAGTGCAAGAGCAGAATTCCAACAATATTCATTTTATTATCAGCAAACGTCGCGTATACGACGCGTGTGTTGTTACCTTGAGGTGCAAACAAAAAGGGAGGAAAAAATTAATGCCAAGCAGCGACGTTGGCAGCGCTGTCTCCCCACTCTCTCTCTCTCTCGTTCATACGCTCCCCGTGTCTGGTGTAAAGTGCGTAACAACAAAAAATAATTGAAAGTTTATGAATTACTATTAATTATATTGCAAGTACACGACAAAAAACAAAAAACAAAATAATCAAGCGAAACACAGTGAAAGACAAAACAAACAACAAGCAGAGGCAGAGGCAGAGGTAGCAGCAGCAGCAGCAGAACGTTTAAGTGAGCAGCGACAGAGCAAAAATAGCAACAAAATGTCGAAAAACTGTTGAGGTTCGTATGCATGTATGTAAATATCTTTCTATGTGTGTGAATACGTGGTTTATGTGCTGCTTCAGTGCATACGCTGGCTTCGGGCCGGCCCTCATCAGCGCCTCCCCCCTTTCCCTCCCACTCTCTCTTACTCTCGCTGAGTGGGGCTTATGTTGCTGGCTTTGCTGCCAACGCTGACGCTGACGTGTGCTGACTTGGGTGCTCTACTTTATTCTGTTCTTTGGCATTTTTTAGTTGTTGTTGTTTTTTTTTGCTTTTGCGGCAATAACAACAAAGTTGATTATAGCGGCAGCCCCCCCAAAAAGCGCCACACAGACAACAGTAAAAAGCAGAAGGCAAAGGAATTACACATATTTTACATGTAGCTCGAACGGTTCGACTAGCTGCTACCACATGACACTGACTAGGACCCCTAAAAGTAGACTATAAAAATGAGAAGCTTAAAAAACGACGAAATTTTTAAGATTTTAAGCCCCTGTCCGTCCGTCCGATTAGCAAGATCTCAGAACCTATCAAAATTTCATCAAATATTTTGCCAACGCAATAAAATTTTGTTAATCTTCTTCAAAATTTGAGCTTTTTTCGAATGTCTGCTGTAAGTAAGAGTGATTAAAAGATTTTTTAGAATCAGTAGAATGATTATACTTACTGGATTGGCCGAAAAAATTAAAGTATCATCTATTTTTTCGATATTTAAAACCAAAAATTATATTTAAATCATTCAGACTTGTTCTCAATCCACTTCCACAAAAGCTTTTCTGAAGTAAATATAATTTGTATTCTGGTGAAAGTAAAACGAAAGACTTTGGCGGATTTAAACATTTTGCCGTTTTCATTTCCAATGAATAAAATAAAATTTATCGAAATTCTTTCAATTTAAGAGGTTTTTTTTAAAATATATAAGGTCTTTTTTTTTTTGTAAATAACATTTTAGCGAAAGGTCCAACAAGTTTGATAAGCATTTCTCAATCGATAGTCGTCTATAATAATATGATAATTTCTTCGATAGTCTAAAAACACAGTTCGGTCTATTATTATCTCTAGTTCACGACACGTTCATTCAATACTAATTTTTACAACGAAATGATGAAGTAATATATGACGCGAATGAGTTGTATACAAAAACTTTAGAGACTTTTCGCGTCCGTTAAAACACTTATTATACATCAACAAGTATCAGATGGGGTGGGTCCCTAAAATTTTTCTCAGGAGGTCCAACCTAGTGCACACACATACACAAAGTGTTTTGCCAATTTGGAGTTATCTGTTTTGCACTTGTACTGCCTTTGGAACTCCCAAACAGTCATGGCAATGTGAGATGGCCGCTGACAACTTGCAGAAGATAGGCAAAGCCTGCTGATGCTAAAACCGCGAGGTTCTTAACCGTAGTGGTGTGTGTGTGTATCTCTGAACAAAATTATTCCTGAACCTCGCTGCGAACCCGAACCTAGGTTGGTCGACCTACTGAACCCGCTCCGTGAATCCGAACCCAAACAGTTTCGGGTTCGACCTTAAAGCCCTGGTTTACACTAAAAAATATTATAGTAAATGCTATGTTAACTAAGTAAAGTATGCTATGTTAACTAATATTTATATCAGGGCTTTAAACCACCAAAAATTTGGGAGAGTTTCACTCCGGGGTCCGAGTCCACGAAACCATTTGGGTTTGGGCACACGAAGCGTGCTCAGAAGTTCGCTAAACCTGTGTTCAGGTTTGAAAAAGGCTCAAGAAAATTTGAGTTTATCGTTAATTCGAAAAGCATTTATGTAAAACGCTGAGAAAGAAAAAATATCCCGCTAGTAAAAGATTTACAGCACCTTCTGACCGCTGAAGAACAGATAATACAACAAATGCAACATTTCCACAATTTAGAACTAAATTTTTGAAATTCAATTTCATCAGAAGATTAACATGGTAGGAAATCATTATTATTTTTTTTAAGATTGTAAAATTGTAGCAATATGTTTCTAAGATCAAAAATATTTGTTTTCTTGGGCCCAAAAATACAGATGGAAGATGATTGAGTTAAAAATGCGATAAAGTGTTTCAAAGCACTTTGTAAAATAACGAACATTTATGGAACCTAAAACCAAGAAAAGTCCGTTATGCTTTCATCTACGTATATGGGAAAATGGCAAAGAAATAAAATTTTTTTGCTATTTTTGAACCAACCCGAAGGTACATAGAGTATAATAAGTTTGTGCAAAAGTATGTAACAGGGAGAAGGAATCATTTCCGACCCTATAAAGCATATATATTCTTGATCAGCATCAACTGCCGAGTCAATATAACCATGTTCGTCTGTCCGTTTCTCTGTCCGTCCGTCCGTATGAACAAACAGATCTCAGAGATGGTAAGAGATAGAGGTTTGGCATCGATGGGTCAAATGCTTCTTATACTTGCAGGCAGACCAAGTTTATTTTCAATTTTTGCCACGACCCCCACGACAACTAACACAGCAATCTTAAAGAGAGAGAGAGAAACTTAGAGATGAGCGCAGCAGCAGCACTGAATTCAGCTCCTACTCTAGGTACAGAGTAAATTATAGTCGGGCTTGACCGACTTTCTCACTTGTTAGTTTCTTTTGCCACGGTTCAGGTGCGAAGGGAAACAATTTGTTGCTCCGGTTCAGGTTCGGTTCGGACTTTCCAAAAGAGCCCGGAGTATTTGACTTCATACGACTTTGCTGCCCTGATGTATGTCTCTTTGGTCTATACCTAACAGCTCTCAGGAAGATGAGACTTAATTCAAATAGCTAATTCAGCCCGGCCCATTATTTCTCTCAACACCAAACACAACAACCACGAGCTGATCGAAAGCAAATGACGAAAAGGAATGTTGTTGTAGCAGCAGTGCCCTTTCCGTTCTTTTAAATGTTGCCTTGTGTGGTTAGGTTTTTCGGGAAAATGATTCTAAATAGCATGTTTTAGTTTAGTCGTTCTACTGAATAAACGAGAATCCAAATGTTGACGCTTTTGTCACAGTAATTTGCCAATATTTTATGCTAATAACCGTAGCCGTAACCGAAACACAAACGAAATATGGTTAATAACCGTTACCCGTTACGTAACCTATATTATCAGAGGCTACACGTGAATGTGTTTTTTGCCGACCCCAGGCTCTGGGGTACACTGTTCGACGCTAGAGACATGATATACTACGTTTATGCTATGAATTCACGATTTCTTCAATTTGCAGAATCATATTTGTTCCTGCTTATGCAGCTTTTGTAAATTCACAAAATGACCAGCACACATAGCGAGAAAACAAAAGATCTGGCAAAACCAACGTTATGTCAAGTTGCCTGCGTCTCGTCATTGACGCCGAATTCATAGTTAACTTTCGTGAGTAAGTCGATTTCATGAAATGATTTTGTAAAATGAGCATAGCTTAAACGTAAGAATAGTCTAGTAGTTCTGATCATGGTGGAATTATACAAGGTGAAGTCATTAAAGTAGGCTGTCTCTTTTTGGGGTACCAGTTGAAAAGTCAGTAGCAAATGGGATTTCAATGTTATAGTTTGTCTCCACGCACGATTTTTGTTTAATTTTGTAATTTTCGTGACGTAATTTTGAAATGCCTTCGTGTGCAGTTTGTCATAACAAAACAAGTGAGAAAGTCGGTTAAGCCCGACTATATCATACTCTGTACCAGGAGTAGAAGCTGAATGCAGCGCTGCTGCTGCCATCATCCCTAAGTTTCTCTCTCTCTCTCTCTCTCTTTACTGAATGAAATGCGGTGTTGGTTGTTGTGGAGGGGGAAGGGTGTTTTGAACTTTTTTTGCTCATAACTCAGGCAATCTCTTATTTTCTTATAATATCATGCCTAAAGTAAAACCAAACTGACAGCAATCATGCTATCCCTTTTGCTCTCACATGTTCATATCAACTGGTACCTCTCTCGCATGGTGAATTCCTGACGACTCTACCTTGTTAATTATACCATGGTCCTGATGATAAATTTAAAAAAGCTTGTCAAATTCTTAGTACATAGCAAGGTATACTAAACAAGGTAGGCGCACTCGCTCTCTCACAACTCCCCAGCGGCGCAGAGTTCAATGTGTTCTGTCGAAAATATGCATTACGACTGTCGAAAATGTAAGGCACTACAATCGCTGATTTTCGTGGAGAGATAGTAATCGAAAAAAACAGACTGAACATGCTATTACAATTTTAAAAATAATGCACCATTCGTAATGAAATATTCGCTTGGCCATACATCCTTAATACCTAGTAATGCAGGTTGTCGGTTGCCCGTTTACAAGCGGCCATCTAATGGGAAAGTAATGCAAATTGTATGGGAGTATTTCCTATATTATTGTGGTAGGTAAACAGAGGGACACGCTTATTTTTTTTAATCTGCGTGTTCCCCGGGGGGGTAACAATTTTTTTTTAAAAATTTTTTTTTGTATTTCAATGTAGACGCAGCCTAAATATTATTTAAGAATTTTTTTAATTGGTTTTTTAAATAAACATGGTTGAGTTAAAACCTTCAAATTATATAAATTAAAGACCTGTTTGTAGTGTTTTGATAATTAAACAACCCTGTAAATTTGAAAAGAGGATTTCAGAACGGACCAAAGCAGTATTCCGTACTCTCCCGTATGGCGCGTTTAAAAAACACTACGCTGTAGGATTTCTTCAATAAGCTACTGACAAAAGTCCAAAATTAATTATATAAACACCTGGGCTAAACACGAGCTGCGGGCCTGGTTTTTGGGTATTGGGTTTGTTACACACTCTAGGTCTTGTTTTTGGTTGCACTTAAACTTGGTACGAATCGATTTACGAAAATCGTCCGTGATGTTATGAAAATGAGACCAAAGCCGTAAAATATAAGAAAGAACCACAAGTACAAAATATCTTGTATTGGGGACAAAATAGACAAATCGAACTATTTGAAATCGAATTTGTTCTTTAAAATTCCCTTCTGGTTCTAACACTTTGCTCATGGAGGGACGATTCCTGACCTACAGGAACACCATCTTGGTCTTTGGTTGATTCATTTCCTTATTTGATTTAATTCAGATACCTAGTTTCCAGAACTTTTTGGGAATGGATTCAGAATTTTATGATCTTTAACCGAACACATTTTGTAACTAATGTATTGTGGCTGACATTAGAATTTATTTCAGCTCAATAAAGTATATTTGGCACTTATTTTGCACAGATTATTATTTTCTTAGAAAGATTTATGTCTCTCTGATTCCATGTGAAATTTATACTGGAAGCGGCATATCAGCGTCAATCCAAAGAGATGTGTCTGTTTGAACCCGACAATGTAAGATAAGAACCGCTTATAAGTCAGATGATTGATGTAGGTCCCTTTCTTTTTAAGAAGCTTGGCTTGGCCCTTTGGGTCTTTATAGCCAATTTCACATTTCACTAGAGATTCAGCTGACTTTCCTTAACAGATTTGATTTGATTTGGTTTGCATCAAGCATTCCATTGGATACTTTTGGGAGACTACTCTGAAATCGTGCTTTAAAGTATTGTAAAAAGGGTCAACTCAACTCACATATACCCCGTGTATATAATAAAATGGGTATTACATGAACAACACAATAACAAAAGTGTGTTGACATTTTTTTTGTATTCAGTTTTGCCTTTTTGCGTCTGTTTTGCTCTATACATATTGGTGATGTCGCCTGCTGTCGGGGGTAGCCCCCCTCCTAACGTCGCTGCCACCGTAGAGTTGTGGGGTCTACGTGTTTAAATTATCAAGCCGAGCTTGTCGTAGCAGCACGCACAGACATGGATACCTACATACCTACATTTGTATGCATGCATACTACATGTAGAGATATGCAGATGTATCTTATAGATACATTTGTAACTATGCCGGCTGGAACTTCATTTTATAAACATTTCAATTCACGCTAGCGGGAAAAATGATAGACAAGCGGCAGCGTCTATTGATTTTCAATCAATATTTGTCGTGGCTTCCCCCACCACACCTCCCCCTGCCCCGTTTACATTCGTACATACATATATTTCAACGTCTTTTCGTGTTTTCTTTCTTTCTATCTTGTTTTTTTTTTTTTCTGTGTTCGCTTTGACTGTTCGATTTTTTTCGAAATTTGTTTTGCATTTTGAATTTGGAATTGGGATTGGAATTGCTATAGCTTCTTCTTCGGCTTCACCATTCTCGTTTCACCTTTGCAACGACGCGACTCACTTACGCATGCATAATAATCGAAACGGAGTGTGTGTGTGTGTGTGTGTGCCAGCTAGCGGTGGCGTCGCCGTTGCCGTGGGCTGTGCAGTCGGCGTAATCGCTGGTTTTTTATTATCATTTGATTGCGTTGCCTTTATGATGGTTGTTGTTGCTGTTTGTCGCCTATTTTCTAGCATTTGTGCCGTTTTACTCATTGTTTATTTCAATTCTCTTTTGTTTTTGCTGCTTTCTTAATTTGTTTTTGTGGTTGTCAATGTTTGGTCCTATTTTTTTTTTTTGCCCCAACTCTCACCTGGTGCCAGCAGTGCAAATCATTTGCTGCACTTTTCTCTCTATTTTGTTGTTTGTCACGCTTCGCCATCGAACAACAACAATTACAACGAGTCCCGTTAATGGGAGCGTGTATGAAGTGCGACTGGAACTGTCATGTTTGCTTATGAGCGCCTTCATTTCCGACTTCCATACAAACATACATGAAGCTTTTACATATCACATACATGAGTTTGTATGTATGTGTAAAAAGGAGCCATAGCAGAAGCTTGTGCAAGGAGCTGTCACATGTCTGGGCAATGGCGACGCAGGGAAGAGTGCCATGTCCCTCAACTAGCTTTTCGCCTTCCTGCCAACGCGTCGCGACGCTTGACTTTCCATACCCTGTAGTCTTGGAAGTAAGAGGATATTACATTAATAGGTTGCGTAGAGTTGCTAATAAGAGCGTACAAGAGTAGTCATGGTGGAATCAGGCATACATCAACTGGCCCTCAGCAGAGGCTGACAGCTTCACCTTGTTAATTCCACCATGTAAGTGGTAAGGAAACACGCTTAGTTTTTTACGCAAGATCGCATATAGGACAAAATGAGATTGAAATAATTAGAGACCAAAGCGTTTAGTTTGTCGTTTATGTGGCCTCTGCCAGCGCTTTCATCACTGAAATACATACATACCGAACCTTAAACCTAACAACTAAGAAAAATAGCTAAACCTAAACCTGTTCTGAACCAAAATGATTAGAAAACTACGAGCCTTAAATTTTCGAACATTAACCTTTGGTAAATGCTTTGAGTGCACACTAAACGTAAACGTAATACTGAAGTACAAAAACAAAGGATGCAAACTGTTGAAATTCTGAGGAAGGTTCGCTCTTGGGGTTCGAACCCGTTGGCATGTCTAAGGTTCGGTTGTCGAACCGTTTCTTTACTTATCGAACCCAAGAGTTTTTGTTTAAAACGTGATTCATGGATTCTTAGATCGTTGAGACATTTTGGGTAAAAATTAAGACAAATTATAAAGCTGTTAAAAACATTAATCAATGCCCGAACGGACCCCGTTCATTCATATGCATTCTATGACGTATAACAAAAGGGCCTTGACTTTAAAAGGGGAAACATGAAATTAGGGAAAAGTGTAAGCATATTCAACAACAATTACAACATTTGCATTGCAATACTACATTTACATCCCCAATTTTTACAACAAACATTGTGCCCATATTATGTCTAGAATAATTGTTATAATTCTGTAATAAAAGTGCTAATACAAATTCAATCAGTTTTGTCATTGCTCTCTGACCCAAGTAAGACCATTTTTATTCGATTCG